>JAHIAM010006133.1:0-39415 GCA_021605205.1 Aegilops longissima | reverse complement strand
CCCTCGTACCGCACAAAATGATAGCTACTGCAACCAACACGATTAGGGGTTGTCAATCCCTTCACGGTCACTTACGAGAGTGAGATCTGATAGAGATAATATTTTGGTATTTTTGGTATAAAGATGAAAAGTGAAAAGTAAAAGCAAATCAAGTAAAAAAAGTGTTGGAGATTGATATGATGAGAATAGACCCGGGGGCCATAGGTTTCACTAGTGGCTTCTCTCAAGAGCATAAGTATTCTACGGTGGGTGAACAAATTACTGTTGAGCAATTGACAGAATTGAGCATAGTTATGAGTATATCTAGGCAATGATCATGTATATAGGCATCACGTCTGTGACAAGTAGACCGAAACGATTCTGCATCTACTAATATTACTCCAATCATCGACCGCTATCCACCATGCATCTAGAGTATTAAGGTAAAAACAGAGTAACGCCTTAAGCAAGATGACATGATGTAGAGGAATAAATTCATGCAATATGATAAATACCCCATCTTGTTATCCTCGATGGCAACAATACAATACGTGCCTTGCAACCCCTTCTGTCACTAGGTAAGGCCACCGCAAGATTGAACCCAAAGCTAAGCACTTCTCCCATTGAAAGAACTACCAATCTAGTTGGCCAAACCAAACGGATAATTCGAAGAGACTTGCAAAGATAACTTAATCATACATAAAAGAATTCAGAGAAGAATCAGATATTTTCCATAGATAAGCTGGATCATAAACCCACAATTCATCGGTCTCAACAAACACACCGCAAAAAGAAGATTACATCGAATAGATCTCCACGAGAGAGGGGAGAACATTGTATTGAGATCCAAAAGAGAGAAGAAGCCATCTAGCTACTAGCTATGGACCCAAGGTCTGAAGTAAACTACTCACACTTCATCGGAGGGGCTATGGTGATGATGTAGAAGCCCTCCGTGGTGTATGCCCCTCCAAATGAGCTCCTAACAGGCCCCAAGATGGGATCTCGTGGACACATGAAGTTGCGGCGTGGAATTAGGTTTTGGCCCGCCTCGATCTGTTGGGGGTACGTGGTATATATAGGAGGAAGGAGTACGCTGGTGAGCGTCGGGGACCCACAAGGCAGGGGCGCCTGTGGGAGGGCGCCCCCACCCTCGTGACCGCCTCTGCACTCCTTGGAGTATGGTCAAGTCTCCTGGATCACGCTCGTGAGAAGATCACGCCCGAAGGTTTCATTCCGTTTGAACTCCGCTTGATATTCCGTTTCTTCCAAACACCAAATAGGCAAAAACAGCAATTCGGGCTGGGCCTCCTGTTAATAGGTTAGTCCCAAAATAATATAAAAGTGGAAAATAAGGCCCATTATAGTCCAAAACAATAGATAAAGTAGCATGGAGCAATCAAAGATTATAGATACGTTGGAGACGATCGCATCCCTAAGCTTAATACCTGCTCGTCCTCGAGTAGGTAAATGATAAAAGAGAATTTTGATGCGGAGTGATTCTTTGGCATAATTTCAATGTAAATCTTCTTAATTGTGATATGAATATTCAGATCCGAAAGATTCAAGACAAAATTTCATATTTACATAAAAATAATAATACTTCAAGCATACTAATCAAAATAATTATGTCATCTCAAAATAACATGGCCAAAGAAAGTTCATCCCTACAAAATCATATAGTTAGGCTATGCTTCATTTTCGTCACACAAAGATGTTCCCAACTTCTATACCCCCGATGACAAGCCAAGCAATTGTTTCATACTTAAATAATCTCAAACTTTTTCAACCTTCACGCAATACATGAGCGTGAGCCATGGATATAGCACTATGGGTGGAATAGAGTATGATGATGGGGATTGTGTGGAGAAGACAAAAAAGGAGAAAGTCTCACATTGACGAGGATAATCAACGGGCTATGGAGATGCCCATCAATTGATGTCAACATGAGGAGTAGGGATTGCCATGCAACGGATGCACTAGAGCTATGAATGCTCAACAAAAGAAAACTAGTGGGTGTGCATCCAACTTGCTTGCTCATGAAGACCTAGGGCATTTGAGGAAGCCCATCGTAGGAATATACAAGCCAAGTTCTATAATGAAAAATTCCCACTAGTATGAAAAAGACAACTTATGAGACTCACTATATGAAAAACATGGTGCTACTTTGAAGCACAATATATGAGACTCACTACATGAAGAACGAGGTGCTACTTTGAAGCACAAAATATGAGACTCATTACATGAAGAACATGGTGCTACTTTGAAGCACAAGTGTGGAAAAAGAGATAGTAGCATTGCCCTTTTCTTTTCTTTTTTGGGCCTTTCTTTTTTTGGCCTTTCTCTTTTTTTTATTTGGGCAATGCTCTAATGATGATGATCATCACACTTCTATTGATTACAACATGAGGATTACAACTCGAAACTAGAACAAGGTATGACTCTATATGAATGCCTCTGGCGGTGTACCGGGATGGTGCAATGAATCAAGAGTGACATGTATGAAAAATAATGCATGGTGGCTTTGCCACAAATACGATGTCAACTACATGATCATGCAATGGCAATATGACAAAAGTAAAGTATGTCATGATGATGATGGTGGAAGTTGCATGGCAATATATCTCGGAATGGCTATGGAAATGCCATAATAGGTAGGTATGGTGGCTGTTTTGAGGAAGATATAAGGAGGTTTATGTGTGATAGAGAGTATCGTATCACGGGGTTTGGATGCACCGGCGAAGTTTGCGCCAACTCTCAATGTGAGAAAGGGCAATGCACGGTACCGAAGAGGCTAGCAATGGCGGAAAGGTAAAAGTGCGAATAATCCATGGACTCAACATTAGTAAAAAGAACTCATATACTTATTGCAAAAATTTAGAAGCCATAAAAAATCAAGTACTACGCGCATGCTCCTAGGGGGATAGATTGGTAGGAAAAGACCATCGCTCATCCCCGACCGCCACTCATAAGGATGCACAAGCCAGGTACACTTCATGTTTCAAATTTGTTACACAACTTTAACCATACGTGCATGCTACGGGATTTACTAACTTCAACACAAGCATTTCTCAAATTCACAACTACTCAACAAGCACGAATTTGATATTATCACCTCCATATCTCAAAGCAATTATCAAGCATCAAACTTATCTTAGTATTCAACGCACTCAAAAGAAAGTTTCACATATTTTGAACACCAAGTATATTAACATTAAGAAAATTACCATGCTATTAACGACTCTCAAAATAATCTAAGTGAAGCATGAGAGATTAATAGTTTCTTTAAAACAAATCCACCACCGTGCTCTAAAAGATCTAAGTGAAGCACTAGAGCAAAAATTATCAAGCTCAAAAGATATAAGTGAAGCACATAGAGTATTCTATCAAATTCTAATTCATATATGGCTCTATCAAAAGGTGTGTACAGCAAGGATTATTATGGTAAACTAACAAGCAAATACTCAAATAATACAAGACGCTCCAAGCAAAACACATATCATGTTGGTGAATAAAAATATAGCTCCAAGTAAATTACCGATGAAAGTGGACGAAAGAGGGGATGCCTTCCGGGGCATCCCCAAGCTTTGACTTTTTGGTGTCCTTGGATTATCTTTGGGGTGCCATGGGCATCCCCGAGCTTAGGATATTGCCACTCCTTGTTCCATAATCCATCAAAAGAATTCACCCAAAACTTGAAAACTTCACAACACAAAACTCAATAGAAATCTCGTGAGCTCCGTTAGAGAAAGAAAACAAAAGACTAATTTAAAGTACTGTAGTGAACTCATTATTTATTTATATTGGTGTTAAACCTACTGTATTCCAACTTATATATGGATCATAAACTATTTTACTAACCATAGATTCATCAAAATAAGCAAACAACACACGAAAAACAGAATCTGTCAAAAAACAGAACAGTCTGTAGTAATCTGTAACTAACGCAAACTTCTGGAACCCAAACAATTATACCAAAATTAGACGACCTGGAAAATTTGTTTATTGATCAGAATCAATTGGAATCAGTATTTTATCACGTTCTGGTGATTTTTAACAATTCGGGCAGTGAGCACAAAGATTCTGGAAATTGCAGCAAGATCAAATAACTATCATCCAAGAAGATCCAATAGGTTCAACTTGGCACAAACACTAATTAAAACATAAAACCACATCTAAACAGAGGCTAGATGGATTATTTATTCCTAAACAGAAGCAAAAAAAAACACAAAATAAAATTGGGTTGCCTCCCAACAAGCGCTATCGTTTAACGCCCCTAGCTAGGCATAAAAGCAAGGATAGATCTAGGTATTGCCATCTTTGGTAGGCAATCCATAAGTGGCTCTCATGATAGATTCATATGGTAATTTTATTTTATTTCTAGGAAAGTGTTCCATGCCTTTCTTTAATGGAAATTGGAATCTAATATTCCCTTCCTTCATATCAATAATTGCACCAATCGTTCTAAGGAAAGGTCTACCAAGAATAATAGGACATGAAGGATTGCAATCTATATCAAGAATGATAAAATCTACGGGCACATAATTCATATTTGCAACAATAAGAACATCGTTAATTCTTCCATAGGCTTTTTAATAGTGGAATCCGCAAGATGCTAGTTTAGAGAGCAATCATCAAAATCACGGAAATCTAGCAAATCACACAAAGTTTTGGGAATAGTAGAGACACTAGCACCCAAATCACACAAAGCATGAAACTCATAATTTTTAATTTTAATTTTAATAGTAGGTTCCCACTCATCACGGAGTTTCCTAGGGATAGAAATTTTCAAATCAAGCTTTTCTTCATAAGATTGCATTAAGGCATCAACAATGTGTTCGGTAAAAGCCTTATTTTGACTATAAGCATGAGGAGAATTTAGCACGGATTGCAACAAGGAAATACAATCAATTAAAGAGAAATTTTCATAATTAAATTCCTTGAGATCCAATATAGTGGGTTTAGCAACATCTAGATTTCTATTTCTTTCAATCCCACTTTTATCAATTTCATCATTAAGATCTAAAAACTCCGAATTCTTAGAACGCCTTCTAGGTAAAGGAAGATCATATTCAGTTTCATCAAGATTCATATTGCAAAACAAAGATTTTAATAGGGGATGTATCAATAACTTTTAGATCTTCATCTTGATTTTCATAGGAATTAGAAGAACACGCTTTAATAAAGGCATCTTTGGAAGCATGCATCCTAGCGGTTCTTTATTTGCACTCATCAATGGAAATTCTCATAGCTTTGAGAGACTCATTGATATCATGCTTAGGAGGAATAGATCTAAGCTTTAAAGAATCAACATCAAGAGAAATTCTATCAACGTTCCTAGCCAAATCATCAACTTTAAGTAATTTCTCTTCAAGCAATGCATTAAAATTCTTTTGTGAATTCATAAACTCTTTAACACTACTCTCAAATTCAGAGGGCATCTTATTAAAATTTCCATAAGAGTTGTTGTAGGAATTTCCATAATTATTAGAAGGATTACTAGGATAAGGCCTAGGATTAAAATTCCCTCTATACGCGTTGTTTCCAAAACTATTCCTACCAACGAAATTCACATCCATAGATTCATTATTATTCTCAATCAAGGTAGACAAAGGCATATCATTAGGATCAGAAGAAGCACTCTTAGTAAATAACTTCAGAAGTTCATCCATCTTTCCACTCAAAACATTGATTTCTTCTATAGCATGCACTTTTTTATTAGTAGATCTTTCAGTATGCCATTGAGAATAATTAACCATAATATTATCTAGGAGTTTAGTAGCATCTCCTAAAGTGATTTCCATAAAAGTGCCTCCCGCGGCCGAATCTAAAAGATTTCTAGAAGCAAAATTCAATCCGGCATAAATTTTTTGTATAATCATCCACAAGTTCAAACCATGAGTAGGACAATTACGTATCATTAATTCCATTCTCTCCCAAGCTTGTGCAACATGTTAATGATCAAGTTGCTTAAAATTCATAATATCGTTCCTAAGAGAGATAATCTTAGCGGGAGGAAAATACTTAGAGATAAAAGCATCTTTGCACTTGTTCCAAGAATCAATACTATTTTTAGGAAAAGATGAAAACCATGCTTTAGCACGATCTCTAAGCGAAAAAGGAAATAGCTTCAACTTAATGACATCATTATCGACATCTTTTTTATTTTGCATATCACATAAAGCAACGAAGCTATTCAGATGAGTAGCGGCATCTTCACTAGGAAGGCCGGCGAATTGATCTTTCATAACAAGATTCAACAAAGCAGTATTGATTTCACAAGATTCAGTATTGGCAAGAGGAGCAATCGGAGTGCTAAGGAAATCATTATTATTGGTATTGGTGAAGTCACACAATTTGGTGGCATCATGAGCCATCGCGACGAACAAGCAAACTAACACACGAGAAAACAAAAGGCAAAGGGAAAAAGAGGAGGAGATTGGGAAAGAGAGGGCGAATAAAACAACAAAGGTGAAGTCGGGGAGAGGAAAACGAGAGGCAAATGGCAAATAATGTAATGCGAGAGATAGGAATTGTGATGGGTACTTGGTATGCTGACTTTTTGCGTAAGCCTCCCCGGCAACGGCGCTAGAAATCCTTCTTGCTACGTCTCGAGCTTGCGTTGGTTTTCCCGAAGAGGAGGGGATGATGCAGCATCAGAGCGTAAGTATTTCCCTCAGTTTTTTAGAACCAAGGTATCAATCCAGTAGGAGGCCACGCGCAAGTCCCTCGTACCTGCACAAAACGATAGCTACTCGCAACCAACACGATTAGGGGTTGTCAATCCCTTCACGGTCACTTACAAGAGTGAGATCTGATAGAGATAATATTTTTGGTATAAAGATGCAAAGTGAAAAGTAAAAGCAAAGCAAGTAAATAAAGTGATGGAGATTGTTATGATGAGAATAGACCCGGGGGCCATAGGTTTCACTAGTGGCTTCTCTCAAGAGCATAAGTATTCTACGGTGGGTGAACAAATTACTGTTGAGCAATTGACAGAATTGAGCATAGTTATGAGTATATCTAGGCAATGATCATGTATATAGGCATCACGTCCGTGACAACTAGAGCGAAACGATTCTGCATCTACTACTATTACTCCACTCATCGACCGCTATCCAACATGCATCTAGAGTATTAAGTTAAAAACAAAGCAACGCCTTAAGCAAGATGACATGATGTAGAGGAATAAACTCATGCAATATGTTAGATACCCCATCTTGTTATCCTCGATGGCAACAATACAATACGTGCCTTGCAACCCTTTCTGTCACTAGGTAAGGACACCGCAAGATTGAACCCAAAGCTAAGCACTTCTCCCATTGCAAGAACTACCAATCTAGTTGGCCAAACCAAACAGATAATTCGAAGAGACTTGCAAAGATAACTTAATCATACATAAAAGAATTCAGAGAAGAATCAAATATTTTCCATAGATAAGCTGGATCATAAACCCACAATTCATCGGTCTCAACAAACACACCGCAAAAAGAAGATTACATCGAATAGATCTCCACGAGAGAGGGGGAGAACATTGTATTGAGATCCAAAAAGAGAGAAGAAGCCATCTAGCTACTAGCTATGGAACCGAAGGTCTATAGTAAACTACTCACACTTCATCGGAGGGGCTATGGTGATGATGTAGAAGCCCTCCGTGGTGTATGCCCCCTCTGGCGGAGCTCCGGAACAGGCCCCAAGATGGGATCTCGTGGATACAGGAAGTTGCGGCGGTGGAATTAGGTTTTTGGCTCCGTCTCTGATCTGTTGGGGGTACGTAGGTATATATAGGAGGAAGGAGTACGTCGGTGGAGCGTCAGGGGACCCACGAGGCAGGGGGGCGCGCCCAGGGGGGAGGGTGCGCCCCCACCCTCATGACCGGCTCTGGCACTCCTTGGAGTAGGGTCCAAGTCTCCTGGATCACGTTTGGTGAGAAGATCACATTCCCGAAGGTTTCATTCCGTTTGGACTCCGTTTGATATTCCGTTTCTTCGAAACACTGAAATAGGCAAAAAACAACAATTCTGGGCTGGGCCTCCGGTTAATAGGTTAGTCCCAAAAATAATATAGAAGTGGAAAATAAAGCCCATTATAGTCCAAAACAATAGATAAAGTAGCATGGAGCAATCAAAAATTATAGATACGTTGAAGACGTATCAACCATCTCCATCTCCACCAGGACTGCGGAACGCCTGGCCTCTTGAGCCTCCAGGATGCTCCCCATGAGGTGCTGACGTGTGGCAGCCGCGTTCGGCACGCCGTAGGGCATGCGAACGTAGCTGTGTGGCGGACCTTCGCAGCGCCCCGCGCGTGAGGGCCAGAAGCGCTCCTGAGAGGCGGCTCGGTTGAGCCCTGGTATGTCGATGCAGACGCTGCAGCCCACCATCCTCGCTGGATGGGGGCTACGGGCGAGCGGCGGCTGCCACTCATGACTCTTGACTCCGCAGCTCCCGAATGATCTGGCCGACGAACTCCCGAGGGTTTGGCCCTCCTTGCCTTGCTCCTTCCCGAGGGAAACGTGCTTTGAAACACGCCTCAAGTGGTGCCCAAGCGCCTCCCTCAGGACTTAGCAAGGTCGGTGGCCCTCCGTGAGAGAGCCCCGAGCCTTGCTTGAGGAGGCGCCGGCGCGCCTTCCTATGCGATGTAAGGAGGTGCCCCAATGTGCACGGACCTGAGGGGCTTGCCTCCCGAGGGTCGGGCCTGGCGATGTCTTCTTCTTCTTGAGAGCAGTCTCGGGAGCCTCCCGCCCCTGCGATCTGGTCTTCAAGTGACGCTGCTTGAAAAGCTCGCCCAGGGAGCACATTCGCTCTCTCTTCACAAGGCACCGTGATGACTCCGCCGCTTCGGCATCTTGAGGACGTTGTAGCCGTGATGAGTCACGCCATGAACTTGGCCGAGCTGGGTACCCGAGGATGGCATTGTATGGCGGCGAATGTGGGCGACATCAAAGTCAATGAGCTCGGTGCGGTGGTTGTCGCATACCAAGGTGACAGGAGGCGGACCTGCCCAATCGGAACTGTGGAGCCATCGGTGACTCCGAGAAAGGCTTGGTTGGCTGAAGCTGATTGTAAGGCACTTGGAGATTGTTGAACGCCTCTCGGACAGGACATTGAGCCCTTCTCCGCCATCGATGAGGGTCCCGTGACTTGCACATTGCCGATGATTGGGGAACAAAGCATCGGGAGGACTCCGGCTGTGGCACAAGACTTGAGCTGATCCGCTGAGCTGAATGTGATGGCGCATGCCGACCACCGAGAGGCGCGTGGCTTCGAGCTTGGGGAGGACTGCATTCACTTCGCGGGCGAACTACTTGAAGATGCGTTGAGAGGCTGGGGCTTGAGCTCCGCCCAGGATGCAAGCGATCGCGTGCGGCTCCTGGAAGCCCCCAGCCCCCTCGTCCTGATGATGGTCCTCATTTCTCCTTGGCTGCGACGGCAGAGGAGGGAGGCCTGCGTTTCCTTGCGGGCGATCCTCGCGAGGCTGATCCCTCCCGCCTCCCTCGCGAGGCTGATCCTGCCAGCGATCCTCGCGAGGTCGGTCGCGCCACCCTTGGCAAGGGCCACGGTCTTCCCAGCGTCCCGTGTTTCTTCCTCCTCCTCGGTCGTAGCCTCGATCGTTGCGGTCGGGGCATCGACCGATTCTCCCTTCTCACACAGCTCGGAGCTCTTGACATTCGTTGGTGTTGTGGGTGTGGAGGTCGTGGTACACGCAGTACTGGCTGCCCTTGGAGGACTCGGGCTGGTCTCTGCCTCGCTTGGTATCTGGTTCTGCTGCGAGCACGACAGCCCCCTTGCGCTTCACGTCCTTGGCCTTGGGCTTCTTCTCTTCTGGGTCTGCGGCTGGCAGCTCGAGGAGGGAAAGGCGACCTTCCTCAGCCCTGGCGCACTTGGTCGCCAAGTTGAACAGCTCCAAGGACGTGCACAGATCTTCATGCATTGCCAGCTCCTCCTTCATCTTGACGTCATGCACTCCGTCGGAGAAGGCTGAGATGATGGCCACCTCGGTCACCTTGGGAATCTTGAGGCATGCGTTGTTGAAGCGCTGGATGTACTTCTGCAGGGTCTCCCCTGGCTGCTGCTTGATGCGGCGCATGTCGCCACGGCAGGAGACCGTCACGAGTACCTTGAAGTTGGCGATGAAGCGGTGCGCATCTCGCCCTAGGAGGAGATCGTGCCAGAGCCGTGTTCAGAGCCGTGTTCAGAGCCGTGTGGGCCCGTCCCTGAGTGCCATGGAAACCATGTCGCCATGACCTTCTCGCCCTCGCTGGCGGCTTGATGCCCAGCTCAGAGCTGGAGGAACTCACTGGTCGGCCGTGCCGTCAGAGCGAGGAGGCAGGTCTGCTTGAACTTGCGGGCCACGCGACGCTGCAGCTTCGGTGGTGGTGGCGCGCAGAGCTCTGTCAGGCCACGGGGGCCTTTGGTGACGAAGGGCCTGGTCTTGCGGGTCCCCATGCACTGCCGATGGGAGCAGCGCTGGGTCTTGGTGTGCTGGAGCAGGAGCGCTGCCGGTGTCAAACCGCGGATCTCGGTAGGGGGTCCCGAATCGTGCGTCTAGGCGGATGGTAACAGGAGACAAGGGACACGATGTTTTACCCAGGTTCGGGCCCTCTTGATGGAGGTAAAACCCACGCCCCGCTTGATTAATATTGATGATGTGTGTTACAAGAGTGGATCTACCACGAGATCAAAGAGGCTAAACCCTAGAAGCTAGCCTATGGTATGATTGTTCTTCGCCCCACGGACTAAAACCTCCGGTTTATATAGACACCGGATAGGGTTAGGGTTACACAGAGTCGGTTACAATGGTAGGAGATCTACATATCCAGATCGCCAAGCTTGCCTTCCACGCCAAGGAAAGTCCCATCCGGACATGGGACGAAGTCTTCAATCTTGTATCTTCATAGTCTTGGAGTCCGCCGATGATGATAGTTCGCTATCCGGACACCCCTAGTCCGAACTCCTCAAGAGCCCCTGAACCAGGCTTCAATGACGACGAGTCCGCGCGCGATATTGTCTTCGCATTGCAAGGCGGGTTCTTCCTCCGAATAATTTATAGAAGATTGTGAACACCAGATAGTGTCCGCTCGAAAACAAGTTCCACATAACACCGTAGAGAGAATAATTTTTGCACAGATCTGCCGACGATTCCGCGGCGTGACATCACACCACGGCCAGCCTTCATATGAGTCGTTTTTATTGTTCCACCTCAGCGTGTTTAGCGAGGCGGTTTCTTGGCACGCCTTATCAAAGCGTAGATCGTGCCCCTTATTCCGGATTCTCATCAATACGGACGGGTAACCCAACCGCGCCTACCGGCCTGCCTTCTCTATCAAAGGCGAGTCCTAATCGACCACGGGTGGGCTCTTGGTATTCAACCTCTTTATAACGAGACCAAGGCCCTCTCCTTTTACACCTCTATCGAAGTTCGCCTCGCTTCGAGTTCCAACACCCCAAAGCTTCAGATTCAGCGCTTGGACTTTCGACGATGTCCGCTCCGACCAAGATGGCGATGGGTGTCTTCCTCCGCTATGAAGAAGACGTGCTAAAGCTGCGAGACGCCAGTATCTAACCGGCGAGATCTCGTGATAGGCTGCCTGCTCGTGGCAGGTCATTCCCACTCCTGAGCCCGGCGAGAACGTGGTGTTCATGTCTCACTTCCTTCGGGGTTTAGGCTTCCCGACGGACCCCTTTGTGCGGGGGCTCATGTTTTATTATGGGCTCGATTTCCATGACTTGAATCCGGAGTCCATCCTCCATATCTCGTCATTCATTGTTGTATGTGAGGCCTTCCTCCATATTACCCCTCACTTTGGATTGTGGCTCAAGACCTTCAAGGTGGAGCCAAAGACGATCAAGGGGCAGCAAACAGAGTGCGGAGGGGCGGTCATAAGAAAATGTGCTGATGCTCCGTGGCCCGAGGGCTCTTTTCAAGAGGAGCTGGGTTTGTGGCAATGGGAGTGGTTTTATATTACCGCTCCCAGGGGCACCAAATGGGCGGCGCCCCGCCTTCCGCTGGGTCCACCACAGCGGCTGGCGCCATGGGTCAACAAGGCTCGACTGGGGCCATCCAAGGATGTTCCCCGCTGCAGGGCCGATTCGAGATCTCCAGAAAGAGGGATCAATCTGGTTGCGATGGCGCAGTTATGCTGATCCGGTGCCTTCAGCCCTGCAAAACGCCGCCCCTCCGCCTGTGGGAATTCAACCGAGGGACCACGAGCTCTCAAAATTTTATGGGCACGACGCCTGTGGAGATGTATAAACTATTCTTCGATCACAAGAGAAGTGTCCGGACTTGACCGAGGACGCATGACTAAGCTGCAATCACCCAGATACTCAAGTAAGTAGTCCTGTAACCGGACAAGCCGTTCATTCATTTATTTTATATATATATGCCCTTTAAAGGAGCCGTTTCGTGAACAGGAGTGGATTGCCAAGG
Organism: Aegilops longissima; assembly: GCA_021605205.1. Taxonomy (NCBI): domain Eukaryota; kingdom Viridiplantae; phylum Streptophyta; class Magnoliopsida; order Poales; family Poaceae; genus Aegilops; species Aegilops longissima. Next base: position 27,007 of record JAHIAM010006133.1, on the reverse strand, counting down.
CAAAGTTGATAAGGTGTCCGGCTCCCCTCCCAGAGACCACGCCGGATCCCATGTTGACCAAGATGTTGAAGGTCACACCTTTTGAAGAAGGCGAAGGGAGGAGTGGGGGAGCAACTGCCTCTGCGAAGGAGGCTATCAAGGAAGGAGGGATTAAGAGTCCCACCTTCCGAGGAGAGAAGAGGACCGCTTCAGAAGATCCGGAGGTCAAGGCCTCAAAGAAAGGAAGGGAATCTTCGTCGGGGAGTCTGGCGCTGGGAAGTAACCCAGCCGCACTATTTCCCCAAGGGGATCAACCCTCCAGCGAGCCGTAAGTAAAATGAAGGGGTCTTGTAAATAAGGAACATCCCTGTATTTATTTATGAAGATAACCGAAATTGTACCTTGTAGTTCGGACCTTAGACCTTCTCAGCAGAGCTCGTCTTCGGGGGATCTTCTTCCGGAGATGATGGAGAGCGAAACGCCTCCACCTGTCGCACCCTCATGTGAAGCGGACGACCCGGAGGTGTCGCCGCAGAGGTTCCCCAAGTCCGCGGGGCGGAAGGTCCGCGCCAAGTGGTGTGCGGTCGGAGGAGCTGAAGGATTTGCTCGGGCGAGCGGCTATCTCAGAAGATCACCGTGCTCTAATGGGTACGGTGATTTGAAAGAATTGCATCCACAGAGAACAGATTGCAATGCCGCCGTAAGCTTATCGACGGGTTTGAGGTATGCAAAAATAATGTACCTGCCGACGCTTATGCATATAAAATGCGCCATGTATAGATAGTAGCCCACGAGACTCGGTATGTTGTCAAAATTTGACGACGTGCGAGGATCAAATCTCGCTTTTGACATATCGCCGCTCCTAAACAGGTGGCGGGCGTCCGGAGGCCAGCCGGACTGATGAGTCTGCCGAACTAAAGTGGCAGCTTGATGAGGCGGATGCAGACATCGCGCTGGTCAATAAACGGTTTGACGAGTCACAAGGTATGCGACTTCTATGCGGACGCCTGGTAAGGGAGCTTGACGCCCATGTCTTACTAATCATATGCTTAATGCAGATGGTGCCGCTGCCGTGGAAGAGTTGCGGGCAGAACTCGCCCGAGCGAAAGAGCAAGCCAGAATTAGTAATGCGTCCGCTTTAAAGGCGGCCGAAGAGCTAGAAGCTGAACGGGCTGCTCATTGCCGAAGCAAAGAGGAGATGGCCGAGATGGCCAAAAAGATAAGGAATACTACCGATCGCTGCGTGGTTCTTGAAAAGGAACGTCAAGCGGAACAAGAGGACCTAAAGAAGGTCGCCGCCGAATCCAAGAAGGCCCAATCGGCTTTGAGAGCTGCCAAGGAGGAGCTGAGTCAGGCCGGGGCAATTGCGGCCGGAAAACCGTTTCTGCTGCGGAGGAAATATACAGATCCAAAGTATGCTCAGTTGGATAAATTATGGAGTTCAGAGGATGCTTATCTGGATTTGGCGGTGAGCGCCAGGACGCGTTGAGCACTTCCGGGCCGAAGGCATGTAAGGGAAGAGCTATATTGGTCGCAATTCCATAGTCCGGAGCGTCCTCTGCCGCTGACCGATCGGTTGGACGAATGGGCCGATCTGAATCGACTGTCCGGATTTGCCATGAAGCATGTCTTGACTCACTTGTGGCCGGACGGACCCCACCAAGAGCTATTTTGGTTTAGTGCAGCAGCTTTCTTGCGCGGTGCCACGACGACGCAATAAAGTGATCGGCGGTATTGAGGGAGCACGGATGGCTCTTGCCCGTGTCAAGACATACTGGGCAGAGATGAAGGCCACTGACGTTGCATCCCAGGATTTGGACAATGGTCGAGTACCGCCGAGCACTACTTTGAAGAAGTCCGCCGGCGCTGCTTAATAGAGACGCAGTGCTCAAGGATATTATGTTTAAATGACATGTATGATTTGTGAAAACAATGTTTCAATGTAATATAAGTGCTTTTTATACTTGTGCGTTCAAGTAGTAAACTACTCCCTGTGCGGCCGTTTATGTATATGTGAATATAACCTGAAAGATGGCAGTCCTTGGCTTCAGCCCCCACGCACATAGTGCGGGGGTGTTCGCAAAAAAGCGCTCTTTCACACTTAATCCAATGTCTTGGTCCTGTTAAGGAGGTGATAGCATAGCAAACCAGGCAACCGGACTATAATGCTTTATCACTTTCACTTAGCCATAGGAGTTCGAGGGTGGGGCTACTATATAGCCCCTGGGGGCACCGCACTCTCCCGAATTCGGGGTGCGTATGTGCCTGACCGAAAACCGGTCCTTCATTAATGCGGAGGAATTCTAAACATTCCTGTGAGTCATCGAGTGGTTGACCAGTCTCTCGCTATATCATGACAGTCAGTTTTTGGCTTTCTCTACTGAGGTGCTCGCCCGGCCGAACCGGGGCACAATCGCAGCAGTTCTCCTGGTGCCGCGTTAGCCGTGAAAACGGAACGAAGGCAGCAAAACACAGGAGCCGGGCAACCCAACATTTGACCAAAGACATGATTCGGAGCTGATGCATATAAGGCCTAACTCGAGACGCCGAATACTCCCTAAGGTATTCGGTCTTTATGAAAATGGGCAGAATAATGCCCTAGGCCCTTTGTGTCCAGGTACGCGCAAAAATTCTGGTGCGGCCAATGCCAAAGCACCAGCCTCCTCCTCAGTTATATTTAAGGAACTGGGGGAATGTATATCAACAAGAGACAGTGAAAAAAGGTTTACGCAGGGTCTTAATCTGAAAAGAATCCTTGCAACGGGTCCTCGCTTCACGCCTGCTACTGTGTCTCCGCAGCCGTATCCTCGGGCGGGTGTAGCACGTTGTTCATCTGTAAAAGAGAGGAACTTAGTTTGAAAGAAAAAGGAGCGTGCGAAAGATGTACTTAATATTAAATGAACAGAGTACGGTTCAAAGAAGTGAACAAAATTGAGCTTTATTGTCTCTTATTATACATGCATGCAGCCCCTCGTATGGGGGTATGCCGCTAGTAGGCGCCGGACTCGTCTAACCATGTCCGGGGTTTGAATGACCAATTTCAGGTTCTTTGCCTAGTGGAGCCGGATAGCTGAGGAGCTGTCGATGCAGTCTCCCCTTCTTCCGTGCTCGAGTAACACTTAATACTTCCTTTTAACGAGATGATGCCGCGTGGACCGGGCATTTTAAGTGTTAGAGATGCATAATGCGGTATTGCGTTAAAGCGGGCGAAAGCTTCGCGTCCCAATAGTGCTTGATGGCTACTTTTAAACGGGGAGACATGGAAGAGTAACCTTTCGCGACGGAAGTTGTCGGATGAACCAAACACAACTTCTAGCAGTATGGAGCCCGTGCAAAGGCGATGGGCTCGGCAATACTCTTTAAAGGAGGTGTTGCTACGGCGAATTTTGGTTGGGTTTATCCCCATCCTGCATGGATTGTGTCCTGATATATCAGGTTTATGTCATCGCCGCCATCCATGAGGACATGTGTAAATTGAATCCGTCGATTATAGGATCCAATATCAAGGCAGTCCATCCTGCGTTTGGATATTATCGGAATAGTCCTGATGGTCGAAGGTGATTGGTTTTGACAACCAGTGTGCGACGCGCTTTTTAGGGGGCGCCACTTTGTTTTTCCTCTTGATCACGTGAAGTGAGTTTACTGTTTTAACCTCCAGTGGGAAAGTTTTTGTTTTTCGGGTTCGCTTGTGGTGCTCGTCGTCATCTTTACTTTGTGTGTCGAGCCCCTTGTGTTCGGGCGCTCACCGCCAGACTATTTGAAGACCCAACAATCTCTGTGGGTATGGTTTGCGTGCTTCCGGAGGTACCATGTATTTGACATGCCTATCCGTAATCTTGTTTAGGTTGGATAGCTCGTCATCGTTATCCTTTAGGGCAGTGTTTTGTTGTTCGCCGAGAGTTTTGAATCCGGCGCTGACCGCCGCATTATTTTGGCCATTTTCCTTATTCCGCGCTGATCTTTTCTGCGTCGTGATTTCCCATTTCCATCCCTGGTTTCGATGTACTGGTCGCCGGTATCTGCATCTAGCCAGCTAACTGTCCTCTCCAGCAAAAGCGGGTCATGAGGCTTGTTAATGCGGCCATTGTTCTTGGCTTTTCTTGGCCGAGGTGTCTGGCGAGCCATTCGTCTCGGACGTTGTGCTTGAAAGCTGCTAAGGCTTCGCGTCCGGACAATGACTATTTGGTTCTTTTAGTAAGGAACCTGTTCCAGAATTTCGGGCTGACTCTCCGGCTGTTGAGTTATGTGACTTAGATCATCTCATACGGAGGGCGGACATAAGTCCCTGAAAATTTGCCCGAATGCGCCCTCGAGCTCTCCCAGCTTCCAATGGTATTTTCGGGAGGCTTTTAAGCCAATGCCGAGCTGGCCCTTTGAGTTTAAGGGTAAGTATTTTATGGCGTGGAGATCGCCTCCTCTAGCCATGTGTATGTGGAGGATGTAATCCTCGATCCGCAGACTCTGTGGTCTGTTGTTCCGTCAGATGCCTCTATGTTTACGGGTTTGAATCCCTGAAATTCATGATCCAAAGACCTCATCGGTGAAACATAGCGGCGTCGGCACCCCTATATTTGGGTGTGCCATGATCTTCGAATTTTGGCGATTGCATTGTTTTGACGAGCCTGCTTTCTTGGCCCATAGATGGACCTAATCGGGCCATCCTCTTGATGTGAATCCTTATGCGGATCGCATATTGGCTTGTGTGCGGTGCCATTCACCGCTCTCTTTTCGCCGTGGGGTCGTCCATCCGACCGGGTGGCCTTCTTACTTTTTAATTGTGGGGGCTCTAAGGCCTCCTCGTCGAATTCGGGCAGTAGCTTTCTTTTGGTAGTCTTTGTTCGGCGTTCGTCGCCGCATTTGTCTGCTGTGCTGAATATTTTCCTCCATCGATCTGAGTGCATCTTCAGGGCTCCATCTGATCCTCGAGTGCATCTTCCGCTGTTTTGAGCTTCCGCTTGCTTTTTCAGGCTACGCGCAGCGTTTTTCTCGAGGTTATTTTGCTCCAATGGTTTGTCCGGCGTGAGGTCGTCCGGACTGTTGTCTTCGCCGAGGACAGATTGTTTATCCAAGTTGTCTTGTTCGGATGATTGCTCAATAGCTTGTTCGTTGTCCACCGGTTCGCCTGCTCTATGGCTGGGTCTTTGTTGAGGCGGGACTTTGTTCGGCGCTTACGCTGCCGCTTTGACTGCCGAGGGATTTATCCTTCGTGGCGCCCCGTTGTTCCTCGCCTTCATTTCCTTTAGGTGTATCCACCATGTATACATCATGGGATGAGGTTGTCCAGCGTCCTATAGGTGCTGGTTCATTGTTGTCTCCTACATTGTCGTCCATACCGTCGATGTCTTCGGAGTCAAAATCGAGCACGTCGTGTAAGCTTTCGGCGGGGCTATGAAGTGGGTGGTGGGTGGGCTTTGAATTTCTTCGTAGTCCGCATCCCAACAGTCCCGACCGCAGTCCGCCAGGCTCTCCGGATAAATAGAGAGACTTTAGTGAATTCAGGATGTCGCCAAAGGGAGTCTTGAAAGATGTCCGCGACCGTGAACTCCATAACGGCGCCAATCGGATTCGATTGGCAAGGGCGCGGAGGTTCAGAGTCCGGAGAGGAGTCCGACACCTGAGTCAAGATCTTCGCAGCGACAGGATAGAGTTCGCTCGATCGCCGAGAGATTGTAGCCCCGAGGCGGTGTCCAACCACTCGCCCTCGATCGGGGATCCGCCCGGATTAAGGGTCGGAGCGGATTCGGTGCAGCCTCGTGGCACCGCTCGCTGCAGAGCTAGATCATGCCCATCGAGACAAGGCGGCGTTGCTATTGCTGCGGCTCGAATCCGTCGAAAATCAAGTCTCCGCGGATATCGGCCGTATAGTTTAAACTTCCAAATCTGACTGACGGCCAGGGGCGTAGCTTCGATCTGCTCTAGATGGCTGCTTAATTGGCCCGCAGTGCAAAGCCGCCGAACACGAAGATCTGTCCGGGGAGGAAATTCTCACCCTTGATCGCATCGTTGTTGATGATCGAAGGAGCCATCGGGCCTATCGGTGACGACACAGAGGAACTCTCAATGAAAGCACCAATGTCGGTGTCAAAACCGACGGATCTCGGGTAGGGGGTCCCGAATTGTGCGTCTAGGCGGATGGTAACAGGAGACAAGGGACACGATGTTTTACCCAGGTTTGGGCCCTCTTGATGGAGGTAAAACCTTACGTCCTGCTTGATTAATATTGATGATGTGTGTTACAAGAGTGGATCTACCACGAGATCAAAGAGGCTAAACCCTAGAAGCTAGCCTATGGTATGATTGTTCTTCGTCCTACGGACTAAAACCCTCCGGTTTATATAGACACCGATAGGGTTAGGGTTACAGAGTCGGTTACAATGGTAGGAGATCTACATATCCGTATCTCCAAGCTTGCCTTCCACGCCAAGGAAAGTCCCATCCGGACACGGGACGAAGTCTTCAATCTTGTATCTTCATAGTCTTGGAGTCCGGCCGATGATGATAGTTCGGCTATCCGGACACCTCCTAGTCCGGAACTCCCTCAAGCGCGGTTGTGACGGGCCGGCGCAGGGAGCACTCGGGCAGCTTCTTGGGGGCGAGGGACCTCTTGACAGCTCTGCTCTTGCTGCGCTGATGCCGGATGGAGTGGGTTCCGCCTAGGGGCCACGCGCCTTGGGGCCAGGGCGCCTTCTTGAGGGGGAGGTGGCTGAGGCGCCCCTGGAGCTTCATCGCCGCGCGGGCGGGCGCGTCAGCGAGAAGGACGGCGCTGGGAGCCTTCGGCGCGGACAAGCTCGGCGACGCGTTGAGCCACTCTTCGTGACGCGCCGATGGCGGCGGTAGCGCAGGAGCTCGTTTGCTGCGATGAGCGCGGCCCGAGCCTCCATGGGCGCGCGGAGCGCGTGAGACGAAGAACCAGCTGGGGCGAGTGAAGGAGTAGCGGTACGGCCGTCTCGCCTTACGGACGGATGCTAGAACGATGCTTGCTGCTCGTTCCCCGCCGGGCCGGTGGCGGCGTTGACGGCAGGCGACGGGGAACGGCGGGGGCGGCCGCCGACGGGGGCCGTCTGGGCGACGCGGGTAGCGAGAGCGGCCCGACGCTCGGCGCGGGCCCGATGAGCGTCTGACATGGACGCGATGGGCGGCGAAGAACAGGGCGGCGGAAGACGGATTTCGGTGGACCCCTACCTGGCGTGCCAAATGTCGGATTTCGGGTTCCGGCAGACCCTCTAGGTTCGAACTCTGGGGTGCACGCGGAGATCTCACCCCCTACCTACCTGCACCTCGTCGCCTTGCTAGGATCTAAACTACTAGAAGAACAACACAAGAGACACAAGGTTTATACTGGTTCGGGCCACCATTGTGGTGTAACACCCTACTCCAGTGTGTGGTGTGGTGGATTGCCTCTTGGGCTGATGATGAACAATACAAGGAAGAACAGCCTCGTGAGGGTGAGGTGTTCTTGTGGCTAAGCTCTCATTGGATTGGATCAAGCTAAGATGAGATGTCCCGATCTCTCTCCAAGATGCCCCTACCCTGTGGGTGGCTACTCATATTTATAGGCAGAGGCCCTGGGCCTCTTCCCAAATATTGAGCGGGAAGGGCGCCAACAATTGGCCATTTTGAAGGGGAACATCTAGTACACTTATCCTGACTAAAGTTGGTCCTCGCCTGTCAAAGGCTCTGGGGGTGACGCCGGCTTGGGCTCCACGATGACCTCCTTCCTGCCGTTGCGACAGTCTTGGTCTTGTTGCACCGAAATGGATGCCTTTGCTTGATACTCTCGCCTGCGCTTGCCTCCTTTGCACCAAAGAGGAAATGAGGACACTGCTGGGCTGGCGCCCTCCTGGCGCCCTTGGTCGTCATGGCTTGCGTCATGGGCACCTCGTGAGGTACCCCGCCTTGATCTGTCCGCCTCCTCGCGAGCCACTGACGAGGCCGTGCTCGAGGAAGCTTCTGTCATCCGCCCATGAGGCTTGCCCCTCGCGAGGGTCTTGAGCTTGTGCCGATGAAGATGGGCCGATGGGCCATCTCTTGAGCCACGCCGCAAGCAGGCAAGTCTGGGTACCCCCGTTCCTAGAACGCCGACACGCGCGTAGCCTCCTACTGGATTGATACCTTGGTTCTCAAAAACTGAGGGAAATACTTACGCTATTTTGCTGCATCATCCTTTCCTCTTCAAGGAAATCCAACACAGTGCTCAAGAGGTAGCAGCCTCCGATTAATAGGTTAGTCCCAAAAATAATATAAAAGTGAATACTAACGCCCAATAATGTCCAAAACAGAAGGTAATATAGCATGGAGCAATAAAAAATTATAGATACGTAGGAGACGTATGAAGCATCCCCAAGCTTAATTCCTGCTCGTCCTCGAGTAGGTAAATGATAAAAACAGAATTTTTGATGCGGAGTGCTACTTGGCATAATTTCAATGTAATTCTTCTTAATTGTGGTATGAATATTCAGATCCGAAAGATTCAAGACAAAAGTTCATATTGACATAAAAATAATAATACTTCAAGCATACTAACTAAGCAATTATGTCTTCTCGAAATAACATGGCCAAAGAAAGTTATCCCTACAAAATCATATAGTCTGGCTATGCTCTATCTTCACCACACAAAATATTTAAATCATGCACAACCCCGATGAAAAGCCAAGCAATTTTTTCATACTTTTGACGTTCTCAAACTTTTTCTATCTTCACGCAATACATGAGCATGAGCCATGGACATAGCACTATATGTGGAATAGAATGGTGGTTGTGGAGAAGACAAAAAGGAGAAGATAGTCTCACATCAACTAGGCATATCAACGGGCTATGGAGATGCCCATCAATAGATATGAATGTGAGTGAGTAGGGATTGCCATGCAACGGATGCACTAGAGCTATAAGTATATGAAAGCTCAACAAAAGAAACTAAGTGGGTGTGCATCCAACTCGCTTGCTCACGAAGACCTAGGGCATTTTGAGGAAGCCCATCATTGGAATATACAAGCCAAGTTCTATAATGAAAAATTCCCACTAGTATAAGAAAGTGACAAAATGAGAGACTCTCCATCATGAAGATCATGGTGCTACTTTGAAGAACAAGTGTGGTAAAAGGATAGTAACATTGTCCCTTCTCTCTTTTTCTCTCATCATTTTTTTATTTGGGCCTTTCTTCTCTTTTTTATGGCCTCTTTTTTTTCTTCCGGAGTCTCATCCCGACATGTGGGGGAATCATAGTCTCCATCATCCTTTCCTTACTTGGTACAATGCTAAAAAATGATGATCATCACACTTTTATTTTTCTTACAACTCAACAATTTACAACTCGATACTTAGAACAAAATATGAATCTATATGAATGCCTTCGGCCGTGTACCGGGATATGCAATGAATCAAGAGTGACATGTATGAAAGAATTATGAACGGTGGCTTTGCCACAAATACAATGTCAACTACATGATCATGCAAAGCAATATGACAATGATGGAGCGTGTCATAATAAATGAAATGGTGGTATGTCGCATGGCAATATATCTCGGAATGGCTATGGAAATGCCATGATAGGTAGGTATGGTGACTGTTTTGAGGAAGGTATATGGTGGGTGTATGATACCGGTGAAAAGTACGCGGTATTAGAGAGGCTAGCAATGGTGGAAGGAGGAAAAGTGCGTATAATCCATGGACTCGACATTAGTCATAAAGAACTCATATACTTATTGCAAAAATCTACAAGTTGTCAAAGCAAAGTATTACGCGCATGCTCCTAGGGGGATAGATTGGTAGGAAAAGACGATCGCTCGTCCCCGGCCGCCACTCATAAGGAAGACAATCAATAAATAAATCATGCTCCGACTTCATCACATAACGGTTCACCATACGTGCTTGCTACGGGAATCACAAACTTTAACACAAGTATTTCTCAAATTCACAACTACTCAACTAGCATGACTCTAATATCACCATCTTCATATCTCAAAACAATTATCAAGCATCAAACTTCTCATAGTATTCAACACACTCATAAGAATTTTTCTTTTACTAATCTTTTATGCCTATTATTGTTAAAGCAAACTACCATGCTGTTTTGTAGGACTCTCAAAATAATCTAAGTGAAGCATGAGAGAACAAAATTTTCTATAAAACAAAATCACCACCGTGCTCTAAAAGATATAAGTGAAGCACAAGAGCAAAAACTATATAACTCAAAAGATATAAGTGAAGCACATAGAGTATTCTAATAATTTCCGAATCATGTGTGTCTCTCTCAAAAGGTGTGTACAGCGAGGATGATTGTGGTAAACTAACAAACAAAGACTCAAATCATACAAGACGCTCCAAGCAAAACACATATCATGTGGTGAATAAAAATATAGCTCAAACTAAAGTTACCGATGGAAGTAGACGAAAGAGGGATGCCTTTCGGGGCATCCCCAAGCTTTGGCTTTTTGGTGTCCTTAGATTATCTTGGGGTGCCATGGGCATCCCCAAGCTTAGGATCTTGCCACTTCTTGTTCCATAATCCATCAAATCTTTCACCCAAAACTTAAAAACTTCACAACACAAAACTTAACAGAAAATTTCATGAGCGCCGTTAGCGAAAGAAAACAAAAGACCACTTCAAGGTACTGTAATGAACTCATTCTTTATTTATATTGGTGTTAAACCTACTGTATTCCAACTTATCTATGGTGTATAAACTCTTCTACTAGCCATAGATTCATCAAAATAAGCAAACAACACACGAAAAACAGAATCTGTCAAAAACAGAACAGTCTGTGGTAATCTGTAACTAACGCAAACTTCTGGAACTTCAAAAAATCAGCCAAAATAGGAAGACCTAGGAAATTTGTTTATTGATCATCAGCAATTGGAATCACTATTTTATCACGTTCTTGTAATTTTTAACAATTTGTTTCGTGAACATAAAGTTTCTGAAAATTACAGCAAGATCAAATAACTATCATCCAAGAAGATCCTATAGGTTTAACTTGGCACAAACACTAATTAAAACATAAAAACACATCTAAACAGAAGGTAGATGGATTATTTATTCCTAAACGGAAGAAAAAAGCAAAAAACTAAAAATAAAATTGGGTTGTCTCCCAACAAGCGCTATCGTTTAACGCCCCTAGCTAGGCATAAAAGCAAGGATAGATCTAGGTATTGCCATCTTTGGTTGGCAATCCATAAGTGGCTCTCATGATAGATTCATATGGTAATTTTATTTTCTTCCTAGGGAAGTGTTCCATGACTTTCTTGAATGGAAATCAGAATCTAATATTTCCTTCCTTCATATCAATAATTGCACCAATCGTTCTAAGGAAAAGGTCTACCAAGAATAATAGGACATGAAGGATTGCAATCTATATCAAGAACGATAAAATCTACGGGCAAATAGTTCCTATTGGAAACAATAAGAACATCATTAATTCTTCCCATAGGTTTCTTAATGGTGGAATCCGCAAGGTGCAAATTTAAAGTGCAATCATCAAAATCACGGAAACCTTGCAAATCACACAAAGTTTTTGGAATCGTGGAAACACTAGCACCCAAATCACACAAAGCATAGCATTCATGATCTTTAATCTTAATTTTAATAGTAGGTTCCCACTCATCATAAAGTTTTCTAGGGATAGAAACTTCCAACTCAAGCTTTTCTTCATAAGATTGCATCCAAGCATCAACGATATGTTTGGTAAAAGCTTTATTTTGACTATAAGCATGAGGAGAATTTAGCACGGATTGCAACAAGGAAATACAATCTATCAAAGAGAAATTATCATAATTAAATTCCTTGAAATCCAAAATAGTGGGTTCATTAACATCTAATGTTTTAATTTCTTCAATCCCACTTTTATCAATTTTAGCATCAAGATATAAAAACTCCGAATTTTTGGAACGCCTTCTAGGTAAAGGTGGATCGTATTCAGTCCCATAATTATCAAGATTCATATTGCAAAACAAAGATTTAATAGGGGACACATCAATAACTTTTAGATCTTCATCTTTATTTTCATAGAAATTTGAAGAACACGCTTTCACAAAGCAATCTTTCTTAGCACGCATCCTAGCGGTTCTTTCTTTGCACCCATCAATGGAAATTCTCATGGCTTTGAGAGACTCATTGATATCATGCTTAGGAGGAATAGATCTAAGTTTTAAAGAATCAACATCAAGGGAAATTCTATAAACGTTCCTAGCCAATTCATCAGCTTTAAGCAATTTTTCTTCAAGCACAGCATTGAAATTCTTTTGCGAATTCATAAATTCCTTAACACTAGTCTCAAATTCAGAGGGCATCTTATTAAAATTTCCATAAGAATTGTTGTAGGAATCACCATAATTATAAGAGGAATTACTAGGATAAGGCCTAGGGTTAAAGTTTCCTCTATATGCGTTGTTACCAAAATTATTCCTACCAACAAAATTCACATCCATAGATTCATTATTATTCTCAATCAAAGTAGACAAAGGCATATCATTAGGATCAGAAGAAACAATCTTAGTAGCAAATAATTTCATAAGTTCATCCATATTTCCACTCAAAACATTAATTTCTTCTATCACATGAACTTTTTTATTAGTAGATCTTTCAGCGTGCCATTGAGAATAATTAACCATAATATTATCTAGGAGTTTAGTAGCTTCTCCTAAAGTGATTTCCATAAAAGTGCCGCCCGCGGGCAAATCTAAAAGATTTATAGAAGCAAAATTCAATCTGGCATAATTTTTTTGTATAATCATCAACAAATTCAAACCACGAGTAGGGCAATTACGTATCATTAATTTCCTCCTCTCCCAAGCTTGTGCAACATGTTCATGATCAAGTTGCTTAAAATTCATAATATCATTTCTAAGAGAGATGATCTGTAGAGACCAGACCCGAATGGATCAAGTCTCTGTGCTCAGTGTCATCCCTGGATCAGTAATGCTGACACCACACAGTACTTCGAAGGATTTATAGCAGAGTAGCAATCACACACTTATTACATCGTTGTCCACAAGGGAACTTATTACAATAATATGGCTTAAGGCCATCTAACAATAACAGCGGAAGGCTTGGAAGATAAATGAGTCCATCAACTCCATCGGCATCATCGAGTATAGAACCACGACCTAACACCTTACTGTCAATCTAAAAGTCTGCAACGTGAAAGTTGCAGCCCAAAACGGGTCACACATGGAATATGCTGGCAAAGTAACACATAAAGAGCAATGAAGGAATAAGCCTATACTACATGCATATAGGGCTGGTGGTAAGGCTCTACGGTTACATTTTTGCATAAAGCTAGTTTTTCCCTACATCAAAGGAATAATTTTATTTAACTATCATGGTGGTTGTTAAACATTGAGAATGGTTGACAGCATCCTCAATCCCAATTAAAAAGTACTCATCAAAACCCAATAACTTTTATTAGAAGTAACATGTTGAGATTCACATGATATTCAATTACGGATACTCAAAATGTCCATAACCGGGGACACGGCTAATCATGATTAGTTTATACACTCTGCAGAGGTTTATGACTTTTCCCCACAAGACTCGATCGCCTCCGCTTGGTTCTCGCACTACATGGTGTTTGAGAAACGGATGCCCGAGACATAGTCTTTCAGAAGCGCTTGCACCTTACATGTGGGTAGACCGTACCAACCTACATCCCCTACATCAGCTAGCCTACCCGTAAGAGTTCGCACAACTTAGTCAACTACGCCAGAGCCCATAATTGGCTTGTGGCTGCACACGGAAGTTTCAGCTTGAATAATCTTATGATCCCTTAGAGCATGGGTGGCGGTCCAAGAAATACAAGCAAGTCTGATAGAAACCAGTGCCTCAATCCACCCAGATGTGTGTTTAGGTTGCCACCTTAGATAAACCATTAATTAACAATCTCACATCTGTCATGGATATTCACTCACCCAATCCACGCTCTACTGAGCATAGCATGGCATAATAAGCAAACGAGAAGTAACTCCCAAGGTTTCATAAGTAAAACAGTAATAGGTACTACCTCAATCTACTTCCCATCCCACAATTTAATTAGATCCTAAACATGCAAGTGTTTGAGGGTTTGATCTAATGCAATAAAACTGGGTAGTAGAGAAGGTATGATCAAGTGTTACTTGCCTTGCTGATGATCCGCGAGACCTAGAGATTCGAAGTAACAAGCGGTGCACTCCGGGTGATCTAACGCAGACAAACAACAAGCATACAATAAGTACTCATCTAATGCACACGGAAATCTCGAATAAAAGATCTAACCAGATAGTTAAACTTAAGAACCCTTGTTGCAAAAGAATTGAATCAAATAAAGCATCAAAGTCGAAACTCGAGAGAGAACGACTCTGTTTAGCAATCTGAAACTAGGTCAAAATTTTACAGTAGCAAAACTCTGTGTAAGTAGGTTAGTCGAACGGCGGTTTCAGAATCTAAACTCCAGCGCTTGAATCACCGATTCCGATAAACGAGCAAGAAATAAAACATATTTGAAAATCGGATCGAAATCGAATCGAAAAATAACGGATTAAATCCGAGTAAAAGAAAACGACGAACGGATTAAATAACGGACGTTCGTTAATGTAACTAATCCAACGAAAACATTCATTGAAACGAACGGTTCGGTGAACGTTTTTAATTAAGAAAACCGAAAAAAAAAACCATCTAGGTTTTTTTTTTTTTTAAAACCGAACATAAAAAAACCGGATCGGGTTTTTCTTAAAAAACGGATCGGGCGGCGGCGGCTACCTCCGGTGGTCTTCGGCGGGCTCAGCGGGCTCGGGGGGCGAGGTCCGCGGTCGGGAGGGGCGAGGGGGCGGGGCTCCGCGCGACGGCGGGCGAGGTCGGCGCGGCTTTCTTGGCGGCGGCGGGCTCGGGTCGGGAAGGCGCGCGGCGGGCTCGGTCGGGAAGAAAGGGCGGGGGATGAGGAGAGGGGGGGGCCGGTATTTATGGAAGGGGGCCGGGTGGCTTGGGGACGGCAAGCCGGGGCGGGTCGAGCCGGACTCCGGCGGGCGGGCGACAGCGTCGGCGGCGGAGTCCGCCAGCATGGCGCAGGCGCGAGGAGAGAGGTGGGCGGCGCGGCTGGCTGGGCAGGCTGGCCTTGGCCGAAGCCTGGCGTTTTTTTAAAACAAAACCAAACGAATTAAAAAAAAACCAAACGAACTCCGATTTTAATAAAAATAATTTTCCCCGACTCCTAAAAATGAGTCGAACAAAATGGACTTTAAAAACGGGCAAATATGCATTTTTTTTAAAATGCTCATTTTTGCCTAAGCAAAATAAATCTTTCAAAAACCAATTTTGATTTATTTATAAAACTTCATCTTTCCTAAATGTTGGGAAAGTCATATTATTCCCTCTCTTAATTTTTTTATAGGAAAAACTTTATGAAGATAATCAAATAAATCCAATGATCCTATTTTCAAAATTTGAGAAATCCCAAATATGAAATTAATGAAATCTCCAACTCTCTCCGAGGGTCCTTGAGTTGCGTGAAATTTTCTAGGATCGGAAAAATGCGAGAAAATATGATATGCATGATGACCTAATGTATAACATTCCAAATTGAAAATTTGGGATGTTACAAACCTACCCCCTTAGGATGAATCTCGCCCTCGAGATTCGGGTTGGCTAGAAAATAGGTGAGGTGGTCCTTGAGCAAAACTTCCTCTCTTTCCTGGTGGCTTCATCCTCGGTGTGGTGGCTCCACTGAACTTTGCAAAACTTGATAACTTTGCTGCGGGTAACTCTGCTGGCATAATCAAGAATCTTAACCGGTTTTTCCTCATTGTTAAGTCATCCTTCAACTGAATTGCTTCCATGGCACTGTGTCTCTTAACGGTACCTCTGCTATCTCGGGGTGACATTTCTTCAACTGAGAAACATGGAATACATCATGAACTCCTGACAGTCCTTCTGGTAATTCCAGCTTATAAGCAACTTCTCCCATGCGTTGCAAAATCTTATACGGTCCAACGAAACGGGGTGCTAACTTTCCTTTAACTCCAAAACGCTTAACTCCTCGAAGCGGGGATACTCTGAGATATACTCTGTCTCCAACCTCATACTCAATCGCTTTGCGCTTTGAATCGGCATAGCTCTTTTGTCTGGACTGGGCTACCTTGAGCCTGTCTCGAATCAACTTAACTTTCTGTTCAGACTCCTTAATCAAATCTGGTCCAAACAATCGACGATCTCGGTTTAGTCCCATGACAACGGTGTCCTGCACCTTCTTCCATCTGAGCCTCGAAGGTGCCATCTTCAAGCTTGTTTGGTAATCGTTGTTGTAAGAAAATTCTGCATACGGCAAATTATCATCCCAGCTAGATCCATAATCTAGTGCACAAGCTCTCAAAGATATCCTCCAAAATCTGATTGACTCTCTCGGTCATCCATCGGTCTGTGGGTGGAAAGCTGTCTTGAATTCCAATCTAGTTCCCAATGTTTCGTGTAACTGGTTCCAAAATTTCGAGGTAAACCGGGTTCCTCTATCCGATCGATGCTCCTCGGAACTCCGTAAGCACACAATTCTGGTCATGTATATCTTTGCCAACTTAGCACTGCTATAGGTAGTCTTGACTGGAATGAAATGAGCTACCTTTGTTAAACGGTCGACTATAACCCAAATCGAGTCATATCCTGAACGCGTCTTTGGCAAACCTGTGATGAAATCCATGCCTAGCTTATCCCACTTCCATTCGGGTATCGGCAATGGTTGTAACAATCCTGCTGGCTTCTGATGCTCTGCTTTTACTTTCTGACTTACATCGCAAACTGCTACATACTCCGCAATATCCTTCTTCATTCCGGTCCACCAGAAAGTATTCTTCAAATCCAAATACATCTTGGTATTTCCTGGGTGAATCGAATAGGGTGAATCATGGGCTTCTTGTAAAATCAACTTCCTGATCTCTGGGTCATTGGGCACATAAACACGGTCTTCAAACCATAGGGTATCGTGCTCATCCTCACGAAATCCTTTAGCTTTTCCTTTGCTCATTTTCTCCTTTATAGAGGCAACTTCCTTATCTGCCTTTTGGGCTTCTCGATTTTGTCCATCGTTGTCGATCAATCTCCAATGCTGCTACATAGCCTCTCGGAACTATTTCCAAACATAGCTCTCGAAGGTCCTCGGCTAACTCATTGGGTATTCCTCCCATCATTAGAGTATTGACGTGGCTTTTACGACTCAATGCGTCAGCTATGACATTAGCCTTTCCGGGGTGATAATGCAATCTCATATCGTAATCCTTAATAAGCTCTAACCATCTCCTTTGTCTGAGATTCAATTCCTTCTGTGTGAAGATGTACTTCAAACTCTTGTGATCCGTATATACTTCACAATGATTTCCAATGAGAAAATGTCTCCATGTCTTCAGGGCATGCACAACGGCTGCTAACTCCAAATCATGAGTGGCATAATTCAACTCATGGGGCTTAAGTTGTCGTGAAGCGTCTTTAAACAACTCTTCCTTCTTGCATGAGTACGGCTCCAAGTCCTCGGCGTGAAGCGTGCAATACACCTCATAATCCTTAGTCCGATCCGCAATATCAAAACTGGTGAGGTAACCAATCTTTTCTTCAACTCCTGAAAACTTGCCTCACAGTCCTCACCCATATGAATTTGTTTTCCTTCTTCAACAATTCTGTCATAGGCTTTGCAATCCTTGAGAAATTCTCAATGAATCTTCGTAGTATCCTGCGAGTCCAAGAAAACTCGAATCTCTCCAACTGTCGTTGGTGCTTCCCATTTGGTTACGGTCTCAACCTTTGTGGGTCAATTGCTATTCCTTCTCCGGATATAACATGTCCGAGAAATCCAACTTCCTTTAGCCAAAACTCACATTTGCTGAACTTGGCATACAACTGGTGTTCCCTTAGTTTCTCCAAAACCAATCGCAAATGTTCCTTGTGTTCCTCTTCATTCTTCGAGAAAATCAAAATGTCATCAATGAACACCACGACAAACTTATCCAAAAACTCCATAAACACTTTGTTCATCAGGTTCATGAAATAGGCTGGTGCGTTAGTCAGTCCAAATGACATAACGGTATACTCGTACAGTCCATATCTCGTGGTAAATGTTGTCTTGGGTATGTCCTGCTCCCGAATCTTCAACTGATGGTACCCTGACCGCAAGTCGATCTTGGAAAACACCTTGGCTCCTTGCAAACGATCAAATAGATCATTTATCATAGGTAGTGGGTACTTGTTCTTGATTGTTACTTCATTCAATCCACGATAATCAACAACCATTCTTAACGATCCATCCTTCTTCTCCACTAACAAAACGGGTGATCCCCAAGGTGAAGAACTTGGGCGTATAAAACCTTTATCCAATAGTTCCTTAATCTGCTTCTTGATTTCCGCCAAATCCTTTGCGGGCATCCCAGACGGTCGCTTGATATCGGGCCTATTCCCGCAACAGCTCGATCAAAACTCAATGTCTCTATCCGTGGCATTCCCAGCAACTCTTCCGAAATACATCAGATAATCCTTCACCATCGGTACTTCTTCCCGCACCACTCCGATAAGCAATTAACTTGTGCTCTCCTCGGCTCGTGCCGTGATACATACTTAATCCTTCTTCCTTCTGGTGTGGTGAGCAAAATTGATCTAGTGGAGCAATCAATGTTTCCTACATACTTTGATAACCAATCCATACCTAATATCACATCCAATCCTCGGGATTCCGAACTATTAGGTCCGAGGGGAAAACATAGTGTCCAATCCTTAATGGCGATCGATCACACCATTTACTAGCCATGTATTCTGCTCCGGTGAGGTTACTAGCATGGGTGACCTAAGGGCTTGGGTCGGTAATTTGTACTTATCCACAAATCCCTTGATATGTATGAATGCGATGCACCAAGATCGAAAAGAACAACTGCAGAAATGACTTAACCAAAACTTACCGACATCGATCGGGCTGATCTTCAACCTCCTCCACATCAATGTGGTTCACCTGTCCCCTGTTGAAAGGGTTGGGCTTCTTTCGAGCTTCCATTGCCATTTCCATTCGCCTTCGGACAGTCATTTGCATAATGCCCATCTTGCGGCACTTAAAGCAAGTGATATGACTCGGTATACTTTGGATGGTGTTGACGGGTTGGTGCGATTCGTCCGTTGCTTCCTCCATTCCGTGCTCCCATTCTTAGTGCCATTATGGTTGTGCGAATTACCTCCTCCATGGGTATGCTGAAACTGAATTCCTGATTTAGGGTATAACGAGGTTTCTGCTGAGCTCCGAGTTATACTTCCCTTGCCCATACTTCCTCTTGCGGTTCTCAATTTGTCGCTGCTTTCCTTCAATCATGAGGGCTCGGTCTACCAACTCCCGTAGTTGTTGAAACTGCTACCATCAACGGCATGCTGAACTCATCATTCAGTCCTTCTAGGAACTTCTCCGCTTAGCTGCATCGGTAGCAACGCTATCCGGGGCATAACGTGCTAATTTGCTAAAGTCATCCACGATCGCCAACAGATCCTTCCTCCTTGGCGTAAGTTGCGAAACTCACGCTTCTTCATGGCCATGGCTCCTGCTGAAACATGGGCAAAGGCGAAAAGCTTGCTGAAATTGATCCCATGTGATGTTGTTCACGGGTAAGTGGTCTGTGAAATTCTCCCACCATGCTGCTGCGGGTCCTTCAAGCTGATGTGCTGCAAACTTCACTCTTTCTCCATCTGTGCATCCTGCAGTGGTCAACTCCCTTCCTATCTTGCGGAGCTAGTCATCTGCTACAATCGGCTCGGTGCTACTGGAATACACCGGCGGGTTTAGTCTAAGGAAACGAGTCAGATGATCCGCAGGTGGTGGTGGTGGTGGGTTGTTGTTGTTGTTGTTGCCCTGGTTCTGCACCAATGTTTGAATCAGGGTATTCTGCTGCTGGATCAATTGGGTGATCTCTGGCGGGAAAACGAACCCGGGGTCGCGTCTCGGAGGCATCTGATGGGTTTAGAAAAGACGAGAAATTTAGAATAGAATGAGGTCTAAGGGAATCACTACCCAATGCACATGAGCAAATGCACACAAAATCACTTCATTCAATCAAACAAGGGCTTACAACGATCTAACTATCGCAAAAGTGCGTGTACTATAATGTTTACATGGAGGGAAATACTACTAATATGTGGGGGACTTCTACTAATTTGAACCGGTGGAAGACTCCATGATGTCCGCTCCAGCTTCGTCTTCAAAGTCGGGTTCACTTGGATCCGAATCGGTGTCGTCGATGTTGATGTAGTCGCTTGGGTATTCGACATACTGGTCTTCATTCCTGAGTGCCAACTTCTTCTTGAGTTCTTCGATCTCATACTTAAGATCGTTATTGTGTCTTGCTGATTTAACTCCTGGATGAACGCTGCAATGGATCTATCCTTCTTGGTGCTGACGACGTCCCAGTTGTCATCTCGGCGTCCGCAAATCTGATAGATGGTGTCCTTGAGGTCTTCTTGATAAACTTCTCCAATGCGTCCCATGGTGATGTGAGCTGCCATGCTCTTTCCCAGACTCCAAGTTGGTGCACTGAAAACACTACTATAGGCTTGGTGATTGGGGCGAATGTCCTTCCTGGAACGCGAGCTTGAATCTTCCAGCGCTCCTCTTCAGGCAGAGTGGCGTTGAAAGTTCCGGTGAAGCTGGGTAGTCCAATGTTCAGGTACTTGGTAACTTCCTTCAAGTGAAATCCAAAAGGTGTGCCTTCATCTGGTTGGATGTACTTGATCTTCGCGTCCGTCATCCTAAAGAGAGTAGAAAAGATGAGGAGTTAGAAAATGGGAAGAGAGTAGTGATCTATGGTTTTATCTTAGTGGTCGGTGTCCTCAGTCAACAGTGCTCGATACCATTCTCTCAGAGCGACTGCACCGAATGGATCAAGTCTCGTGCTCGAGGTCATCCTGGATCAGAATGCCGACACCACACAAGATTTCAAGGATTTATAGCAGAGTAGCAATCACACACTTATTACATCGTTGTCCACAAGGGAACTTATTACAATAATATGGCTTAAGGCCATCTAACAATAACAATGAAGGCTTGGAAGATAAATGAGTCCATCAACTCCATTGGCATCACTGAGTATAGAACCACGACCTAACACCTTACTCGTCGTTCGAAAAGTCTGAACGTGAAAGTTGCAGCCAAAACGGGTCACAGACATGGAATATGCCGCAAAGTAACACATAAAGAGCAATGAAGGAATAAGCCTATACTACATGCATATAGGGCTGGTGGTAAGGCTCTCTGACGGTTACATTTTGTATAAAGCTAGTTTTTCCTACATCAAAGGAATAATTTTATTTAACTATCATGGTGGTTGTTAAACATTGAGAATGGTTGACAGATCCTCAATCCCAATTAAAAGTACTCATCAAAACCCAATAACTTTTATTAGAAGTAACATGTTGAGATTCACATGATATTCAATTACCAGATACTCAAAATGTCCATAACCGGGGACACGGCTAATCATGATTAGTTTATACACTCTGCAGAGGTTTGCGCACTTTTCCCCATTAAGACTCGATCGCCTCCGCTTGGTTCTCGTGACTACATGGTGTTTGAGAAACGGATGCCCGAGACATAGTCTTCGAAGCGCTTGCACCTTACATGTGGGTAGACCGTACCAACCTACATCCCCTACATCAGCTAGCCTACCCGTAAGAGTTCGCACAACTTAGTCAACTACGCCAGAGCCCATAATTGGCTTGTGGCTGCACACGGAAGTTTCCAGTTTGAATAATCTTATGATCCCTTAGAGCCCGGGTGGCGGTCCAAGAAATACAGCAAGTCTCGATAGAAACCAGTGCCTCAATCCACCCAGATGTGTGTTTAGGTTGCCACCTTAGATAAACCATTAATTAACAATCTCACATCTGTCATGGATATTCACTCACCCAATCCACGCTCTACTAGCATAGCATGGCATAATAAGCAAACGAGAAGTAACTCCCAAGGTTTCATAAGTAAAACAGTAATAGGTACTACCTCAATCTACTTCCCATCCCACAATTTAATTAGATCCTAAACATGCAAGTGTTTGAGGGTTTGATCTAATGCAATAAAACTGGGTAGTAGAAAAGGTATGATCAAGTGTTACTTGCCTTGCTGATGATCCGCGAGACCTAGAGATTCAAGTAACAAGCGGCGCACTCGGTGATCTAACGCAGACAAACAACAAGCATACAATAAGTACTCATCTAATGCACAGGGAAATCTCGAATAAAAGATCTAACCAGATAGTTCAACTTAAGAACCCTGGTTGCAAAAGAATTGAATCAAATAAAGCATCGAAAGTCGAAACTCGAGAGAGAACGACTCGGTTTAGCAATCTGAAACTAGGTCAAAATTTTACAGTAGCAAAACTCTGTGTAAGTAGGTTAGTCGGAACGGCGGTTTCGTAACGAAACTCCAGGCGCTTGAATCACCTGATTCCGATAAACGAGCAAGAAATAAAACAGATTTGAAAATCGGATCGGAAATCGAATCAGAAAAATAACGGATTAAATCCGAGTAAAAGAAAACGACGAACGGATTAAATAACGGACGTTCGTTAACAGAACTAATCCAACGAACACATTCATTGAAACGAACGGTTCGGTGAACGTTCGTTAATTAAGAAAACCGAAAAAAAAACCATCTAGGTTTTTTTTTAAAACCGAACATTAAAAAAACCGGATCGGGTTTTTCTTAAAAAAAACCGGATCGGGCGGCGCGGCTACCTCGGTGGTCTTCGCCGGCGGGCTCAGCGGGCCTCGGGCGGCGAGGTCCGCGGTCGGGAGGCGGCGAGGGGCGACGGGTGCTCCGGCGACGGCGGCGGGTCGGCGGCGGCTTCTCGGCGGCGGGCTCGGGTCGGGAAGAAGGCGGGATGAGGAGAGGGGGGGGTATTTATGGAAGGGGGCGGCGCCGGTGGCTTGGGAGGGGCAAGCCGGGCCGGTCGAGCCGACTCCGGGCGGCGGGCGACGGCGGCTTGGCGGAGAGTCCGCCATGCAAGGCAAGCGAGGAGAGAGGGGTGGGTCGGGCTGCTGGGGCAGGGCACTGGGCCTTGGCCCGAGGGGGCGCGGCGCGTTTTTTTTAAAACAAAACCAAACGAATTAAAAAAGAATACCAAACGAACTCCGATTTTAATAAAAATAATTTTCCCCGACTCCTAAAAATGAGTCGAACAAAATGGACTTTAAAAACGGGCAAATATGCATATTTTTTTTAAAATGCTCATTTTTGCCTAAGCAAAATAAATCTTTCAAAAACCAATTTTGATTTATTTATAAAATCTTCATCTTTCCTAAATGTTGGGAAAGTCATATTATTCCCTCTCTTAATTTTTTTTATAGGAAAAACTTTATGAAGATAATCAAATAAATCCAATGATCCTATTTTCAAAATTTGAGAAATCCCAAATATGAAATTAATGAAATCTCCAACTCTCTCCGAGGGTCCTTGAGTTGCGTGAAATTTTCTAGGATCGGAAAAATGCGAGAAAATATGATATGCATGGTGACCTAATGTATAACATTCCAAATTGAAAATTTGGGATGTTACATGATCTTAGCGGGAGGAAAATACTTAGAGATAAAAGCATCTTTGCACTTATTCCAAGAATCAATACTATTTTTAGGTAAAGACGAAAACCAAGCTTTAGCACGATCTCTAAGCGAAAAAGGAAATAGCTTCAATTTAACAATATCATGATCAACATCTTTCTTATTTTGCATATCACACAAATCAACGATGCTATTTAGATGGGTAGCGGCATCTTCACTAGGAAGGCCGGCAAATTGATCTTTCATGACATGATTCAACAAAGCAGCATTGATTTCACAAGATTCAGTATTTGTAAGAGGAGCAATCGGAGTGTTAAGGAAATCATTATTGTTGGTATTGATAAAGTCACATAATTTGGTATTATCTTGAGCCACGTGACAAACAAGCAATCCAACACACGAGTAAACAAGAGACGGGCAAAAAGAGGCAAACAGAAAAGAGAGGACGAATAAAACGGCAAGGGTGAAGTGGGGGAGAGGAAAATGAGAGGCAAATGACAAATAGTGTAATGCGGGAGATAAGGGTTTGTGATGGGTACTTGGTATGTTGACTTTTATGAGACCTCCCGAGAACGGCGCCAGAAATCCTTCTTGCTACCTCTTGAGCACTACGTTGGTTTTCCCTTGAAGAGGAAAGGGTGATGCAGCAAAGTAGCGTAAGTATTTCCCTCAGTTTTTGAGAATCAAGGTATCAATCCAGTAGGAGGCTACGCGCGAGTCCCTCGCACCTACACAAAACAAATAAATCCTCGCAACCAACGCGATAAGGGGTTGTCAATCCCTACACGGTCACTTACAAGAGTGAGATCTGATAGATATGATAGGATAATATTTTTGGTATTTTTATGATAAAGATGCAAAGTAAAATAAAAACAAAGGAAATAACTAAGTGTTGGAAGATTAATACGATGAAGATAGACCCGGGGGCCATAGGTTTCACCAGTGGCTTCTCTCATGAGCATACGTATTTTATGGTGGGTGAACAAATTGCTGTTGAGCAATTGACAGAATTGAACATAGTTATGAGAATATCTTGGTATGATCATGTATATAGGCATCACGTCCGAGACAAGTAGACCGACTCCTGCCTGCATCTACCACTATTACTCCACACATCGACCTCTATCTAGCATGCATATAGAGTATTAAGTTCATAAGAACGGAGTAACACTTAAAGCAAGATGACATGATGTAGAGGGATAAACTCATGCAATATGATATAAACCCATTCTTGTTATCCTTGATGGCAACAATACTATACGTGCCTTGCTGCCCCTACTATCACTGGGAAAGGACACCGCAAGATTGAGCCCAAAGCTAAGCACTTCTCCCATTGCAAGAAAGATCAATCTAGTAGGCCAAACCAAAATGATAATTCGAAGAGACTTGCAAAGATAACCAATCATACATAAAAGAATTCAGAAGATTCAAATATTGTTCATAGATAAACTTGATCATAAACCCACAATTCATCGATCTCAATAAACACACCGCAAAAGAAGATTACATCGAATAGATCTCCACAAGAGAGGGGAAGAACATTGTATTGAGATCCAAAAAGAGAGAAGAAGCCATCTAGCTAATAACTATGGACCCGAAGGTCCGAGGTAAACTACTCAAACTTCATCGGAGAGGCTATGGTGTTGATGTAGAAGCCCTTCATGATGGATGCCCCCTCTGGCGGAGCTCCGGAACAGGCCCCAAGATGGGATCTCGTGTATATAGAAGGTTGCGGCGGTGGAATTAGGTTTTTGGCTCCGTGTCTGATCGTTTGGGGGTACGTAGGTATATATAGGAGGAAGGAGTACGTCGGTGGAGGAACGTGGGGCCCACGAGGGTGGACGGCGCGCCCAGGGGGGTAGGCGCGCCCCCTACCTCGTGGCTTCCTGGTGGCTTTCTTGATGTAGGGTCCAAGTCTCCTGGATCATGTTCGTTCCGAAAATCACGTTCCCGAAGGTTTCATTCCGTTTGGACTCTGTTTGATATTCTTTTTCTGCGAAACTCTGAAATAGGCAACAAACAGCAATTCTGGGCTGGGCCTCCGGTTAATAGGTTAGTCCCAAAAATAATATAAAAGTGAATAATAAAGCCCAATAATGTCCAAAACAGAAGATAATATAGCATGGAACAATAAAAGATTATAGATATGTTGGAGACGTATCAGCACTCGACAAACGCATTTTGAGAACATACACAAAGTCCCAACTATGTACCTAGTGCATCCTCATAACCAAGGTATCTTGCATTTCCCTAAAAGTAATTGAATCTCATATGGAGATGTTTAGTGAAATAGAATGGAAAAATTGAGTGCAACTACACAAGAACTAGTCTGTAACTGTCGTTTGGAATCAGTTTTGCGCAATGTTAAGTGAAACATGGATATCTGACTCATACGGAGTCCGTTTTGGCTCCACAAGTAGTCAAAACGTTTGTGACGACTAGATCCTTCAAAGTATTATTTCATAAGGAACTTTTGGAGAACTTTTCTTAAGGAGTTCGTTTAGAAACTTGTATAGAAACTTTCTTAATGAGCACTCGACAAACGTATTTCGAGAACATACACAAAGTCCCAGCTATGGACCTAGTGCATCATCATAACCGATGTCTCTTGCATTTCCCTACAAGTAATTGGATCTCATATGGAGATGTTTAGTGAAGTATAATGGAAAAAATCGAGTGCAACTACACAAGAACTAGTCTCAGAATCGTCGCTCGGAATCAGTTTTATGCAAAGTTAATCAAACATGAATATCTGACTCATACGGAGTCCGTTTTGGCTCCACAAGTAGTCAAAATGTTTGTGACGACCAGATGCTTCAAAGGATTCTTTCATAGGGAACTTTTGGAGAAATTTCTTAAGGAGTTCATTCAAAAACTTGTATAGAAACTTTCTTAATGAGCACTCGACAAACACATTTCAAGAACATACACAAAGTCCCAGCTATGGACCTAGTGCATCCTCGTAACCGAGGTCTCTTACATTTCCCTACAAGTAATTGGATATCATATGGAGATGTTTAGTGAAGTAGAATGGAAAAAATCTAGCGCAACTACACAAGAACTAGTTTTGTAACTGTTGTTCGGAATCAGTTTTGTGCAGTGTTAACTGAAACATGGATATCTGACTCATACGGAGTCCGTTTTGGCTCCACAAGTAGGAAAAACATTTGTGACGACCAGATGCTTCAAAGGATTCTTCCATAGGGAACTTTTGGAGAACTTCTCTTAAGGAGTTCGTTCAGAAACTTGCATAGAAACTTTCTTAATGAGCACTTGACAAACGCATTTCGAGAAAATACACAAAGTCCCAGCTATGGACCTAGTGCATACTCATAACCGAGGTCTCTTGCATTTCCCTACGAGTAATTGGATCTCATATGGAGATGTTTAGTGAAGTAGAATGGAAAAAATCGAGTGCAACTACACAAGAACTAGTCTCAGAATCGCTGCTCGTGTCGGGCTTTGCGCAGGTTAATCAAACATGGATATCTCGACTCATACGGAGTC
>JAHIAM010006132.1:0-54053 GCA_021605205.1 Aegilops longissima | reverse complement strand
TTCAATTGTTTCTCCTCCCAAATCTTTTCTCGTCTATTATTTTGAGCCTAGGTAATTTGCAAAGCAAGTACCTAAATGCATTTGAGTTTTGACCTCAAACCAACTCCCCTGGATGGTCCTTGGTACCCACAACCTAGATCAATCAAGATCCACCCCTTTTCTGTTCAAAAATTTCAAATTATAGTCTCTGCAAGTTTGGACCAGATTTGCCAAATTTGGTGAAATTCATATCTACACTTCTCCAAAAATTCCACAAATATTCAGGCAGCCTCTAGATGAAATGAGAGGCCCCTCCACCAAAAACCAGCTCAAGAAAAAATCCTACATGCCTAGATCATTCTGTCAACACCTTGCATGCACTGCTTCGCTCATCTTTAGTTAAGTTCAGATTTCAAAGGTCGATCTTCGTAGAATTTCAGTCACATGCTCACAAAGGCACTTGGCACGCTGCTCATCGGGCTCAGCCTGCTTGTTCGAGCCTCACACGCTGCTTGGCGCTGCTCTCGGCGCCGGTGGCACCTCCGCCGCCGGGCGGTCTTGCGGCAGCAGAACCACCGAGCGGCCGACAGGAGCAGAACGGCGGCATAACGCCGCTCAGCGCCGCCAAACCTCCCGGTAGTCCTGCGGCTATTTCCGCCAAACAGACGATGTAGCATCTGTCATGCGGCACGGCAAGCACAGAGCGTGTTCTTGCCACCGACGGGCCCGCGCCGCCTGCTCCGTAGAGCTCCCCTAAGCAACCTATCCTCGACGCTGCTTAGTACCTAAACGGAACCAGGAACCCCACGACGACGCCAACCTCTCGAACCCTCCCGATCAACACCTCAAGGCCAGAACTTCGCCGAGAACCCTTTCTCGGCAACTATCTCGGCCGGCTATAAATAGCACCCCGAGCTTGCTCTCACCAACGACACCTCCACCACCTCTCCGGTCCTCGCCAAGCCCCGAAGGGCCACGAGGAGCTCTTCTTCCTCGACTCCGCCGCTTCTTCCGCCTGCCTCCACCGCGATTCACTCCGTGAGGTCGCCTCCGCGCCTAACCTCGCTGATACCCTCTCATGCTATCACGAGTCTAACCCCCTTCAATTCCACCTCGCCAGCTTTCTCCAACGAGGTCCACGACCACCCGATCGCCGTCCGCCGGAGAAGCGCCGCCGACGTGGTACCACCGCCACCACCACCACCTCTCATAGACTCGAATGGCGCTCAACACGGAGGTACTCTCCGATCTCCCCGCTTTGCCGTGGATCGCCGGGCCACCACTGCTGCCTTGGCCACCGACGAGCCCCGACTCCCTCGCTTGAAATTTCAAACTGACGGGTGGGACCCGCCACACAGCCTCTTTTGTTTTTTTTGAATCGCTTTCTGAAAGCGCATTTTGGCAAATACGCCCACTCTGAACCGCTTTTTCCGGACTTTTCGCAAAGCCCTCGAAGTTTTCTCGTTTCATTACGATGGGTCCTTGACTAAAACCCTTATAACTTTTTAATGTAGGAATTTTTGAGTGATTCTTTTTCTGTCCTCTTCAAATTTTTGTCTAGTTTTCTATCATATTTATTTGAAAATATTTGGATCAACTTTCTGTACCCCACGGTATTTACGTCACAGGGTATTTTTGTGTAATCGAGATACCAAGGAGGTGACGGAACCACTAACTTCGCCGAGCTAGACCCCGACTACTCCGAACCAGGCAAGCAAAGTTTGAACTTTTGATATGATGAGTGTCTTAGCATGTTTGCATTATTTTTGTATCATGGCACGTTCCTGAGCATTTCGATGATAGTTCATCTCATTAGCATTGAGGCAAATGAGCTCGGTAAATCCATGAGTTGTTGGAAACTTGTTGCATGGCCATGAGTTGGCATGAGTATGGGTAAGATGGCAGTGTTGTAGCATGCCAGCTTATCCATATCGCTGACCCAGTTGTCAACATAAATCGGTCGATTCCCCGTCCGCCCTCCCTTCCGCATTACCACCTGCTTCCGCAAGGGATACGGCTTAGTAAGTTGCAAACCACTTCCTGGTACACACCAAATCGAGAGGCCGGGATGAAGGTTCCATGGCCCTGGATTAAAGCCTTTCATCCGTCAGGGCATGGGTGTTTCCGGTTGGGACCGAGAGGGGGGCACCCCTTAGAGTGCGCGTAAATAAATTTGATCCAATGCTATTCGAGATTGTGATCTCCCCGTCTCAAAGTTATTCTTAAACGCTGTCTAGGGAGATTCCTGGCAACGTGTGGTATGATGGGTGTGTACTAGCTAGTTGCGTTTCTTCCAAATACCAGAACGGAACTAGTCCTTCGTGACTACGAAACTGCTGGCTGTGGACAATTTTGGTACAAACTCGCAGAGTCAAAATTTTGAAATCATCTTATTCATATCCAAGTACCGTGTTCATCTCATCTTGTCAAATGTCAGCCTCGTGATGTAAACTCTTGAAGACCATTTGAGTATTTAAGGTTCATTTTCCTGTGAATGGACTAACCTGCTTATTGTCTTGTGATGAATATTTTCCGTGAGCACTATATCTTGTCGGTTATGAATAATGAATTATAAGCCCTTTCCGCGATGTCGCTCAGACGTCCGACTGCGGCATTGTTGTTATTTAAATTCATTATAAGCCCTTTCCGCGATGTCACCAGACGTCCGATCATGCATTGTTGTTATTTAAATTCATTATAAGCCCTTTTCGCGATGTCGCCAGACGTCCGATCATGCATTGTTGTTATTTAAATTCATTATAAGCCCTTTCGCGACGCTCTCGACGTCCGATCAAGGGCGTTGTCATTATTTACTTTTACTATAAGCCCTTTCGTGATGTCGCCCGACGTCCGATCGCTGCACGATGTATTTTTCCTTTAATATAAGCCTTTATGAGGTGTCGCTAGACACCCGATCGTGGCATGTTTTACTTATTTTTCACCCATCGAGGCGCCGCTCGCATAATTCGATCGGTTTTGAGTTTATCTTCTTTGGTTTTCGAGCGGACTACCGCCGATTCCCTTCTTGTTTATTTTGCTATACTGATTTAATTGAGCATTGTTAAAATTAATCATGACTCATTCATGCATTCATTTGTTATACCTTTTGTCCGAACTGTCTTATGTAGTACTTTAAAAGTACTCACCGCTTGTTTATTTGGCCGATGTCGACGAAGGCGATCTCATGGATGAAGAATTTGATAGCGAGTCCGACGCCTAGAGGAATCCCACCAGTCCTCGCGTACCCTCGGATTAGTCATTGTGATATATCCGCTCGCTACCCAATAAATTCATCGAGCTCACCTCGACGCCGATGAGCCGCCAAGACAAAGAGACTTATTAACCACTCCATTGTGTTATTCCACCAACCACTCATATCTCGAGTCAGTAGTATTTCCACCCCACACCTTTGTGTCATATCCACCATCATGTATAATTATCGGCGTGTTTGTAATAATTGGTTGGGCATCCTTAGTCCGACCCTGTAATATCGTAATGCTACTGGCTTATTGTATCAAAGTTTTGTCTACCGATATGGAGGATTTTCCTCATATTGGGTTTTATAGGTCGATTGTTCAATGAATATTTTTATTGAAAAACCAGTCGTGACAAGCTTGGTACCAGAGCCAGGCTGACTGTAGGAAGCCACTAGGTGCGATCGCTAATCGGTTATTAGCATAATAGAGCTATTTATTATTTTCACAAATGTAGTCAATTTCGATACCAAGATAAATTTATGATTTTACTACTCAGGATTTTTGCCTACTTTTGTAGATGGTGGCAACGATCGCGAAGTCGCAGATGTTCGCCAACATGCCCGGCGGGTTCGCTGCTTCTCTCCTTCATCGCCCAAGTCGCGATGGGGCCAGATGTGCGCCAGCCTTCTCTCTCTCTCAAAGACAAGGTCAATGACCGCCTAACCATGCACCAAGCCGCAGTGGAATTCAAGAGAGCGCGAGTTGAGCTGCTACTGTTCATGGGGAGAGCCATGCCCACAGAGAAGCATGCACTGCAGATGGCAGCCCGTGAGCCGATAGCTCGCCCTCTGTGGATATCCTTCCTTCGATGAAGACCTGCTGCTACCGCTACCTGCCATGTCACGTGTCATACACCTGCCACTACGCTGCTCTTTGCCCTGAGGAGAACAGGACGAGGCTTTTGAGATGCTCATCGAGTATCTCCGAGCTTTGGAGGCAGCCTTCGACAACCTGGTGGACGCCTTTGTAGCTGCTCAAGATGGACTCAGCCCATGGCTGTGCCGCCAACAGAGGGAGCTCTCGCGCCAAGACCGCCACCGACTTTCGCCTCGCCATCAAGATCGCTTGCTCCTACTGCTCGCACCGCCACTCGTCGCCGCCTACCACGGAGGAGTTCAACCACGCCATTGTGCCTACTCCGTTCGCTCTGCACCACCCTCGTGCTCCGCTGAGGTTCGAAGTTGTTCAAGACAGGCACCTGCTCCACCAACTCCGCAAGAGCACCTCTCGTCTGAGCCTATCTCCAAGAGGAGGTTGAGTCCCCAGCCTCTCTACGCCACCCTTGGCAGGCCAAGGGAAATCTTACCATCTCCGACTAAGCACGCTTAGCCCATGCGATGTAAATCGACTTGTACGATATGTTTATATGTAAATAGGCTGTGAGAAGTAGCTTGTTTGCGCATCATGTAGGATCCGGAGAAGTGCACTAGACTAATAACATGTCAGGATTATGTACGATATCCCGAGTGATGTATTGTATAATTATTGCTTATGATAAGATATGTAATGGACAGTCCTTCTCCGTGACGCAAACGTATTCTCTTGAAAAATCTTGGAGCATTTGCAACTTTTTGCATCTTCTTGAATTTATTGATTTTTATGCTCAATTTCTTTTCTTATGAGTGTTTCAAAATATATCCCCAGAGTGAACTATGTCTCGCCCTTGGACGCGCCCATGCCAACTCCGACAGAGGAAAATTATGGCACACCCCTGTGCAACAATTTCACACAGGACATAAGTCAGCAGGATGTTGAAACGGCACTTTCCCAAATGTGCCATCTTTATGAACAAAGTCAGCAGCAACATCAGAAATACTGAACCAAGTCATCAATATGGGAAATCACCGTGACAGATCAGCAGCAATCAAAATTATCTCGAGCTATGTAAGACACGCCCCAAACATTTTCTCACACCGACAAACCTCTTGAAGCCAAGGACTGGCTTCAGACATGGAGAGAAAGTTAATAATTGCCCAGTGTTCAGATCTTGAGAAAGTGCTTTATGCTCCGACTATCTCACCGGAGCAGCCGCATCGTGGTGGGAAAATTTCCTACACATGAACCCCAACGAAAATAATATATCATGGGAGGAATTTAAAGAAGGTTTTCGTGGGCACATATTCCTAAGAGTCTTATGAAGATCAAAAGAGAGAATTTGATGACCTCAAGAAAAGAACAATGACGGTGTCGTAATACAACAGTCAGTTTACTTCTGCTGTCTCGCTACACCAACGAGGAACGATGTCGAAAACAAAAGATGGAGAAATTCTAGACGGTCCGACACCCGCTTAAATGCCAATTGGTCGTATACACATTTCCAGATTTTAAGACGCTGGTGGATAAGGCCATTACCTTGGAAAATGAGAGACGAAGCTTAGAAGATTTCGCAAGCGGAAGAGGGACCAGACTAAACACACCCGCAACCACCGCAGCAAGACAGATGATCGTAAAAACTGACACCCAAACCCACGACAAGCCGCCTCACGCCCAATCAAGAATTTCCATGCAAGGGACAAGGAGTTCACATACCGCCAAAGCACTGTTACGCTTAGGAGAAGAAGGGCACTATGCCAAGCAAAGGCCCCAAGCCAAGGAACTCGATCCCAAAGCCGAACAACGGAAGCAATAATTCGCGCCAAAGCGCAACAATTTCAACCCAAATAACAACCACAGAAGGGTCATCTGAACCACGTGACCAAAGAGGAAGCACAAATGCCCCAGATATCGTGACTCGGCACGCTTCTCGTCAACACAATACCTGCCATGGTTTTGTTTGATTCTCGAGCTTCACTCATTCGCTTCAAAAGTTTTGCTTTGAAAATAATTTTTCGATGCTTCCCTTGGGAAAATCTATGATCGTCAAGTCCCCTGGAATTAAGCAAGTTACCCAGAATTATTGCCAAGGTGTGGTTATCGAGTTTGAAGGGTTGGAGTTTCACACAAATCTTATCGTGTTGGAAAATAAAGGACTGGATGTCATCTTAGGGATGGATTGGTTAACCACCAACAAAGGTTTTATTGACTGCTTCAACAGAACCGTAATCCTCACCCATCACCACGGGAAGACCATAAAATTTCAGCCAAGGAAAGAAAAATATCCCGGCAACCGAGATTGAACAAGGTGGATATTTCTGAATTGAGCAAGGTTCCAGTAGTGTGTGAATTTCCAGATGTATTCCCCGAAGAACTACCAAGCATGCCATCAGATCGAGAGATAGAATTCAGCATTGAGCTAGCACCCGGAACCGCTCCCACATACAAGAAACCATACAGGATGGCACCATCAGAATTGGTAGAACTCAAGAAGCAAATAAAGGAATTATTGGAAAAGGGTACATTCGAGCCAGCCTCACCCCGGGGTTCACCAATTTTGTTTGCCAAAAGAAGGATGGAACACTGAGATTGTGCATAGACTATCGAGCGCTAAACATGGTCACAATCAAGAACAAATATCCGATGCCACGAATAAATGATTTATTCGATCAACTCGCTAAGGCCAAGGTGTTCTCAAAGATTGACTTGAGATCGATACCATCAACTCAAAGTGCGAATCAAGATATTCCCAAGACAGCTTTCACCTCCAGATACGGATTGTATGAGTTCACCGTAATGCCATTCGGACTAACAAACGCCCCCGCATATTTTGTTCACCTCATGAACAAAGTATTCATGAAGTTTATGGATAAGTTTGTTGTGGTATTTATCGATGATATTCTCGTATATTCCAAAACACCGTAAGAGCACGCTGAACATCTCCGGATTGTACTAGGAGAACTCAGAAGCATCGCTTGTACGCTACAGCAAGTGTGAATTTTGGTTAAAGCAAGTAGGTTTTCTGGGCCACGATCGACCCAAGAAGGTATCGCCAGAGACCCGAAAGTCAAGGCAGATTTGGTCGAAGCCACCAGCCAGCGGACGGATGTACAAGTTTCTTGGGAATGGCAGGATACTACCGAGATTTATTGAAGGATTCTCCACCATAGCAAAGCCAATGACGAACTCCTCAAGAAAGACAGAAGTTTGAATGGACGGAAGCTATAGAAAAGTTTCCAAGAACTCAAGAGCAACCGACGACAAAGACCAAAGCTAATTGTGCCGATATACACAACAAATTTGAGGTATTTTGTGACGATCTCGAAAGGGCCTCAAAAGCGATTGATGCAAGAAGGCAAGGTTGTCGATATGTTTCCGCATAACTTCGCAAACATGAGGAAAACTATCCTACACATGACCTGGAATTAGCAGCAGCTTATTCATGCACTCAAGGAATGGAGACACTTTTACTTGGTAATCGCTAGAAATATACATGGACCACAAAAGCCTCAAGTATATTTTCACACAACCAGAACTGAATTTACGGCAGCGACGCTGGTTGGAATTAGTAAAGGATTATGATGTTGGGATCCACTACTACCCGTGCAAAGCAAATGTTGTAGCAGATGCTCGTGGTCGGACCCCAGTCCGAGAACGACAAGATGCCAAACTTAAGACCTGAATTCCAGCAGGAATTGCAAAGCTCAACTGATAGTGGTCACCAAAGGCAGTGTGTCGAACTTAGAATTACAGCCTACCCTGATAGAGAAGGTTAAAGAGGCTCAACGTGGACACCCCAGATTGAAGGCATAAACGGAAGATGAAGTTGGGCAAGGCCTCGTAATTCGTTATTGATGAGCAAGGAATATTTTGGTACGGAATAGGCTTTATGCATCAAATATCCATGACCTTAAACAGCAAATCCTGGCTGAAGGCCACACCGCCCATATTCAATCCATCCTAGAGGAACAAAATGTACAAAGATCTTCAGAAACATTTTGGTGGCATGGTATAAAAAGAGACATAGCCACGCTTATTGCATGTTGTGACTCTTGTCAACGATCAAGGCCGAGCACCGTAAACCGCCGGCTATTGCAACCAAATAAGATACCCAAGTGGAAATGGGATGAGATTGGAATGGATTTTATTGTTGGACTACCTCGGTCACGACACGGACATGATGCCATATGGGTCATCACCGATAGATCGACTAAAGTAGCACACTTCATCCCCGTGAAGACAACACACACCACTCGTAAGCTTGCTAGGCTCTACCTTTCCCGTATCGCTTGCTTACATGGAGTCCCAAAGAAAATAATCTCGGACAGGCACTCAATTGCCTCCGATTTTGGGATCACTTACAACAAGCTCGAACTCAGCTGGCATTCAAGACGCATACCATCCCTGCATGATGGGCAAACCGAGCGAGTAAACCAGATTCTAGAAGATATCCCGAGAGCATGTGTCCTCACCTATGGGACCAGTTGGGAAGAGAGCTACCATACGCAGAATTCGATATAACAACAGCTACCACCCAGCCTGCAATGGCACCATTTAAAGCTCAGACGGACGAAGATGTCGTGACTCGCTAAATTGGTCGGAAACCGAGACACCATATCTTCGCCCGCACCTGCTCAAAGAGGCTGAAGATAAAGTCAAGGTAATTAAGGACCGACTCAAGACAGCCCAAAGTCGACAAAAGAGTTATTACGATCAGAAGCATCGTGGAGTCCATTTTGAACCCGGTGAATTTGTGTACCTACGAGTATCCCCTATGAGAGGTCTGCACCGATTCAAGATTAAAGGGAAGCTAGCACCAAGATTCATCGGACCATTCTGCATAGTAGCACGAAGAGGCACGGTGGCCTACCAGCTAGACTTACACGAAGAATTATCCGAGGCACGAAGAGGCTACGAGTATCCACGATGTATTCCACGTCTCCCAATTGAGGAAGTGCGTAAGCAATCCAGAGAAACAAGTACCCCATAAAAACATTGACGTGCAGCCAGACCTTACATATCGGGAGCACCCAATAAAAATCATAGAAGAGTCTGAAAGGAGGACCCGACGGAAAACCATCAAGTTCTTCAAAGTTCAGTGGAGCAACCACACCGAGAGTGAATCCACTTGGGAAAGAGAGTATTTCCTTCGAACAGAGCACCCACAATTTTTTGAGGATCAACTGGAATCTCGGGGACGAGATTTTTCCTAAGAGGGTAGGTGTTGTGACACTCCAAAATTACTCCTTTGGTTTTCTTCAAAATTTTGTTGGACTTGAAGGAGGTCTCCAAAACCCTTCCAAAAATCTCTCTCATAAAGCCTTTTCCCTTTGGCAAATATTTTATTTTTGCATCTCCTTCAACTCTGGAGTTTGGTTTTTAAATTTTTATTCTGATTGCCCTCTTCTCAAGATTTCAAGAAAATCTTTGAGTTTATTTTCTTCAAAAAGAAACTCTAGGAGTTTTTCATCCTCTCCCATATTTGAAACCATTCATGATTTGTCCATGCACCACATGGCAAAATCTTCCTAAAAACTTTTCCTCCCACTCTGGGCAATCCAAACATTCTGTCTCAACCAGCTCAACCATTTTCTGATTTTTATTTCAATTGTTTCTCCTCCCAAATCTTTTCTGTCTATTATTTTGAGCCTAGGTAATTTGCAAAGCAAGTACCTAAATGCATTTGAGTTTTGACCTCAAACCAACTCCCCTGGATGGTCCTTGGTACCCACAACCTAGATCAATCAAAATCCACCCCTCTTCTGCTCAAAAATTTCAAATTATAGTCTCGCAAGTTTGGACCAGATTTGCCAAATTTGGTGAAATTCATATCTACACTTCTCCAAAAATTCCACAAATATTCAGGCAGCCTCTAGATGAAATGAGAGGCCCTCCACCAAAAACCAGCTCAAGGAAAAATCCCTACATGCCTAGATCATTCTGTCGAACACCTTGCATGCACTGCTTCGCTCACCTTCGCTAAGTTCAGATTTCAAAGGTCGATCTTCGCTGAATTTCGGTCACGCGCTCACAGCAGCACTTGGCACGCTGCTCGCGCCCAGCCTGCTTGTCCGGAGCCTCACACGCTGCTTGGCGCGTGCCTCGGCGCCGGTGGCACTCGCCGCCACGCCGGGCGTGTCTTGGCGGCGGAAGAACCACCGAGCGCCGACAGGGAGCAGAACGGCGCATAACGCCGCTCAGCCGCCTAAACCTCTGGTAGCCTCACGGGCTATTTCTCGCCAGCCACGATGTAGCACCGCTGCCGTGCACGGCAAGCACAGTAGCGTGTTCTCGCCACCGACGGGCCCGCCGCCATCCTGCTCCATCGAAGCTCCCCTAAGCAACCTAACCCCGACGCTTAGTACCTAAACGGAACCAGGAACCCCACGACGACGCCAACCTCAACCTCCCGACAACACCGCGCCGCCAGAACTTCGCCGAGAACCCCGCTTCGGCAACCGCCGGCCGCTTATAAATAGCACCCCGAGCTTGCTCTCGCCGCGACACCTCCACAACCTCTCTCGTCTCGCCAAGCCCCTCGAAGGGCCACGAGGAGCTTTTCTTCCTCGACTCGCCGCCTTCCGCCGCCTCCACCGCGATTCACTCCGTGAGGTCGCCTCCGCGCCTAACCTCGCTGACACCCTATCATGCTATCACGAAGTCTAACCCTCTTCAATTCCACCTCGCAGCTTTCTCCGACGAGGTCCACGACCACCCGACCGCCGTCCGCCGGAGCAAGCTGCCGCCACGACGTGGTACCCACCGCCACCACCACCACCTCTCACAGACGCTGAATGGCGCTCAACACGGAGGTACTCTCCGATCTCCCGCCGCGTGGATCGCCGGGCGACCACCATGCGGTTTTCGCTACCGACGAGCCCCGACTTCTCGCTTGAAATTTCAAACCTGACGGGTGGGACCCGCCATCAGCCTCTCTTTGTTTTTTGAATCGCTCAAAGCATACTTTGGGAAATACGCCCACTCAACTGTTTTTCTGGTCTTTTCGCAAAGCCCTCGAAGTTTTCTCGTTTCTACATGTATGGGTCCTTGACTAAAACACTTATAACTTTTTAATGTATGGGATTTTTGAGTGATTCTTTTTCTGTCCTCTTCTTTGTCTAGTTTTTATCATATTTATTTAAAAATATTTGATAAACTTTCTGTACCCTACAGATTTACGTTAGCTGCTGTATTTTTGTGTACCGTAGATACCAAGGAGGTGACGAACCGCTAACTTCGCCGAGCTAGACCCCGACTACTCCGAACCAGGCAAGCAAAGTTTAAACTTTTGATATGATGAGTGTCTGGGCATGTTTGCATTATTTTTGTATCATGGCACGCTCTCGAGCATTTCGATGATAGTTCATCTCGTGAGCATTGAGGCAAATGAGCTCGGTAAATCCATGAGTTGTTGGAAACTTCTTGCATGGCCATGAGTTGGCATGAGTATAGGTAAGATGGCAGTGTTGTAGCATGTCGCTTATGCCATATCGCTGACCCAAAGGTCAACATAAATCGGTCAGATTCCCGGTCCGCCCTCCCTTCCGCATTACCACCGCTTCCGCAAGGGATACGGCTTAGTAAGTTGCAAACCAATTCGTACACACCAAATCGAGAGGCCGGGATGAAGGTTCCATGGCCCTCGATTAAAGCCTTTCATCCGTCAGGGGCATGGGTGTTTCCGTTGGGACCGAGAGGGGCACCCTTAGAGCGCACGTAAATAAATTTGATCCCATGCTATTCGAGATTGTGATCTCCTGCCTCAAAGTTTTTCTTAAACGTTGTCTAGGGTGATTCCCGCAACGGTGGTATGATGGGTGTGTACTAGCTAGTTGCATTTTTTCCGAATACCATAAACGGAACTAGTCCTTCATGACTACGGAACTGCTATTGTGGACAATTTTGGTACAAACTCGCAGAGTCAAAATTTTGAAAACATCTTATTCATATCCAAGTACCATGTTCATCTCATCTTGTCAAATGTCACCCTCGTGATGTAAACTCTTGAAGACCATTTGAGTATTTAAAGTTCATTTTCCGTGAATGGACTAAGCCGCTTATTGTCTTGTGATGAATATTTTTCGTGAGCACTATATCTTGTCGGTTATGAATAATGAATTATAAGCCCTTTCCGTGATGTCGCCGATGTCCAACTGCGCATTGTTGTTATTTAAATTCATTATAAGTTCTTTCCGCGATGTCGCCAGACGTCCGATCATGCATTGTTGTTATTTAAATTCATTATAAGCCCTTTTCGCGATGTCGCCGACGTCCGATCGCTGCATTGTAGTTATTTAAATTCATTATAAGCCCTTTCATGACGCCGCCGACGTCCGATCGCGGGCGTTGTCATTATTTACTTTTACTATAAGACCTTTCTGTGATGTCGCTCCGACGTCCGACTGCGGCACGTATGTATTTTTCCTTTAATATAAGCCCTGTATGAGGTGTCTCTTAAACCCTAATATCTGACTGTGGCATGTTTTACTTATTTGTTCACCCATCGAGGCTTCGCTTCAGACACCCGATCGGTTTTGATTTTATCTTCTTTGGTTTTTCGAGCGGACTACCGCCGATTCCCTTCTTGTTTATTTTGCTATACTGATTTAATTGAGCATTGTTAAAATTAATCATGACACATTCATGCATTCATTTGTTATATCTTTTGTCCGAACTGTCTTGCGAGTACTTTCAAAGTACTCACCTGGCTTTTTGATTTGGCCGATGTCGACGAAAAGCGATCTCATGGATGAAGAATTTGATAGCGAGTCCGACGCCTAGAGGAATCCCAACAGCCTCGTGCACCCTCGGATTAGTCATTGTGATATATCCGCTCGCTACCCAATAAATTCATCGAGCCTCACCGACGCCGATGAGCCGCCAGCAAAGAGACTTATTAACTACTCCGCTGTGTTATTCCACCAACCACTCATATCTCGAGTCAAG
Source organism: Aegilops longissima (assembly GCA_021605205.1). Taxonomy (NCBI): domain Eukaryota; kingdom Viridiplantae; phylum Streptophyta; class Magnoliopsida; order Poales; family Poaceae; genus Aegilops; species Aegilops longissima. Next base: position 41,058 of record JAHIAM010006132.1, on the reverse strand, counting down.
AGTATTTCCACCCCACACCTTTTGTGTCATATCCGCCATCATGTATAATTATCGGCGTGTTTGTAATAATTGGTTGGGCATCCTCGCCTCGAATTCGTAATATTGTAATGCTACCGCTTATTGTATCAAAGTTTTGTCTACCGATATGGTGGATTTTCCTCATATTGGGTTTTATAGGTCGGTTGTTCAATGAATATTTTTATTCAAAAACCGGTCGTGATAGAGGAGGTTGATGAACCCTCGTACATTGGCTAACACTGTGACTCACTGTCATTGCTAGCCATCTACAAAAGTAGACAAAATTCAATAGTCGATCATAAATTTATGATGACTAATGTAAAATTGCTACATTTTGCAAAAATGCTAAAATCGCACTCAGACGCTTAATAACCGATTAGCGATCGCACCTAGTGGCTTCCTACAACAGCCTGGCTCGTACTAAGTTTTTCACGACCGGTTTTTCAATAAAATACTTATTGAGAAACCAATCTTTTATTTCCAAAGATAGGAGAGTCCTCCTCATCGTAGACAAATTCTGATACGTAAATCCAGATGTACTAAAATATATTACAGGGTTGAGCTGAGGTTGCGAACAATTTATTACAAGCACGCCAATAATATACATAAAGGCAGATATGGCACAAGGGTGTGGTGGCATACTACCGACTCAGATTTGAAAGTGGTGGTGGATATGTGACAAAGAAGTGGGTGACATTGACTCCTACTCGTGACTCATCGAGTGTCGGAGTGAGGCTCGATGATTTATTCGGTAGCGAAGCGGATATGGTACAAGTGATAAATTGCAGGATCGCACGGGATCTGGCCGACTCTCTAGGCGCCGGACTCGCTATCGAACTCTTCATCCATAAGATCGCCACAACATCTTCAACAAGCCGTGAGTACTTTGAATGTACTCGCAAGACAGTTCGACATAAGATATAACAAATGTAATCATGATGCATCATGAGCAATTGGCAATGCACACTCAAATGAATAACTTGCACGACATGTTAAATAAAAGGAAGTCAGCGGTAATCCTCCAAATCCCAACAAAATAATCGAAACCGATCGAGTGTCCAAGTGACGCCAATGGTGAACAAATAAATTAACATGTCAGCAGTCAAGGCCTAAGCGACAGCACGAAAGGGCTTATATGGTAAAAATAAATGACAGTAGGTGCTACAATGGACGCCAAAGCGACATCACATAAAGGGCTTATATCGAAGCAACAACAAGAGTGCCATACAATGGACGCCCGAGCGACATCACATACAGGGCTTATATTGAAAGTAAATGACAAGAGTGCCACAGTCGGACGTTTGAGCGACGTCACATAAAGGGCTTATATTGAAAATAAATACCAAGAGTGCCACAGTCGGACGTCTGAGCGACATCACACAAAGGGCTTATATTGAAAATAAATAACAAGAGTGCCACAGTCGGACGTCTGAGCGACATCACATAAAGGGCTTATATTGCATTGTCGTATTCAAGCAGTATAGACCATTTCAAGGAAAGGTACTCAACGCATAATAATAAACGGGTTAGTCCATCCACAGGATTAATCATGCAGTCGATTTCACCACTCATGTCTGTTCACCGGAGACTTGTCAAGGAGACAGACACTGAGACTGACAGGACAACTTGAACACAGACATTGACCATAGAAAAGGTTACTTGAATGAGTTTGACTCTGTAGAGTTTGTACTAATTAACCACAGCCAACGGATTTCAGTAGTCGTAAGGGACTAGTTCCATTTACGGTGTTTTAGAAGAAACAATCTAACCAGTACACACCCAATTCCACATTCCTCTGCCAGGAATCACCCTAGGCAACGTTCAAGAAAAACTCTAAGACGGGAGGTCACAACCTTGAATAGCATGGGATCAAATTTATCTCAAGGCCTAAGGGTGCCCTCTCGTCCCAACCGAAACACCCATGCTCCCCGGCCGGATGACGGGCTTTAATCCAGGCCATGGAACCTCATCCCGCCCCTCTGCTTGGTGTGTACCAGAAAGAGGTTTGCAACTTACTAAACCATATTCCGTAAACAAAACATGTGGTAGTACAAGAAAAGGAATGGATGGTAACGTGACTTGACTCACGTTGACCCTGGAGTTAAATAGTTTGGCATAAGACTGGCATGCTACAACAATACCATCTTACCACCCATCATGTCACCACATGATCATGTAAACTCACTTCAAATCACACACTTCGAAGTTTCAAGCTCACTGCGATAGCTTTTCATGCAACATAACATTCACGGTTGTTCATGTAATCATGCCATGAAGTAACTACTTAAGCGCATATGCAAAACCCTCATCATATCAAAGGTTCAAACATGCTTGCCTCGGTTCGTGAGAAGTCGAGTCTAGCTCGGTGAAGTTCATGGTTCCGCCACCTCCTCCAGATTCACGGCATAAAGAAAATACGACTAACGTAAATACCGTGGGTGCACAAAAGTATTCCAAATATTTTTCAAATAAATATGATAAAAACTAGACCGAAAAATTAAGAGGACAGAAAAGAATCAATCAAAAATCGCTTTTTTTAAAAGTTATTAGAGTTTTAGACCAGGGACTTGTCTCAGAATCAAACAAAAGTTTCTGTGGCTAGCTTATAAAAACAGAAAATGATTCGATTAAAACCCGCCAACACCAAAGGAAAACGATCCCGCCCGGCGCTTTAAAACATTTCAAAAAGAAGAAAAATCTGACGGGGTCCCACCCATCGGGTTTAAATCAGGAAACAGAGTCACCGCGCCTGAAGGTTGCGGTGTCGCCGCGGCGATCCACGGTGAGTTAGAGGAGGGGTGGTACCTACGGGTTCCTTGGGTCCTTCCAGATCCGTGGGTGGTGGAGTTGGTCAACGGCGAGCACCACGTCGACGGCGGCCTCAACTCCACGTGGATGTCAGGACCCCGATTCCAAGTCACATCGATCTAGCTGGTAACACCTCATATCACTTTATGCTCACAGACGGTATTCTACGGTGTCGCTTACCATGGCCCGGACCGCTTATGCCTTTTGGCTCACGATATGATAGTGTCACTAGCATCCATATGACAGAGAACCCGCCGACATGGCTAGTCGTGAACCCAAAGCGGCACTAACCCATGGGGACAGGCATACATGAATCACATCGAGCATGTCGGTCATCAACGATGAATCTGGCTGTAGCACTGGCTAACAGGACTCGTGACCCGGCGGTAGAAGGCTAGGTAAGACTGGATGTCACCATGTGACATTTCAAGGGATGTATATAGGAACGAAGTGAAACACATGTTGGCTACCAAGTGTCCAAAGCAGAGTGTGGCTAGCAGGACTCGTGAACCGGTCAGAAGCGACTACTATCGCCAGAAGCACTAGACTACATTTCCCATATGAGAGGCTGCCAAGGATAAACAACTAGATTGTCGGATCCCACACATACCAAGCATTTCAAACATACACACAATATGCTCAATATGTGCACATACAACATGGCATCACAACATAACTCTACGACTCAAGTATTTATTCATTAGGCCCGAGGAGCGAGATATTACAAACATGGGTCTCATGACCCAACATTCAGAGCATACAAGCAACAAGCACAAGCGAAGCTTAACATGTCCGAGTACGTACATCTACAAATGAAAAGGCTGAGAAGCCCGACTATCTACCGATCTCGCCGAGGGCACAAGATCGTAGCTGAGGTAACAAGCTAAACGTCAAGTCCAAAGGAGCTACTAGCGAGACCGACGCCTCTCGCAAAACATAAAATAAGCAAACGTGAGTACAAACGCATTTCAGCAAGACTTACATCGTAACCAACTACATATGCATCATTATCAACAAAGGGGTGGTGGAGTTTGACCGCAGAAGCCAGCTTTGACTCGATGGCTATCCTAAACTAGGACCGCAAGTAACTCTTTGAGGTATGCACACGAGTCCACATATTCACCATATCAATACACCACTATGGATCCGCCCCGCCTCCCCACGAGAACGCCATCCATAGCACTCACGCTTATCTTGGCGATTTTAGGGTATCCACTTTCACTTGTCTATGAACTGTTATAGGCAACCCGTAAGTCCTTTCCGCTGACACGGCTATTCAATAGATCATATTAACCCTGCAGGGTGTACTTCTTCACACACGCCTCACCACTTACCGCCGCTTACATGACATGTACTGCAACCTTCAAGCGGAAGCTCAACGAGGGTGTCGCCACGCCTACCTAAACACTCAAGTCCCTAGTCCAGTTTATCGCCTATTCGGGTTCCATCCGCAGGAGTCCGCCGAGGTTTCCACTAACGGCCCCAACAATGTGTGCAGGGTTCCCAGATACCAAACGGGCATTCGCACACCGGCCACGTGTATCTACCGCATCATAGCCCACCCCTAGGGTCAGCGCCACGCACGGCCTCCAACACATATCCTACAAACACCGTAAACTAGTTGCAACTCCCGGACAGAGAACAAGGGTGGTTAAGAAGCCGAGAGGGTCCATTGGTTTCGGGCCCAATGCGTGGTAGTAAATGTTTCATGGGGATCACAAACACGTAACTCAGTTCTCGAGGACGGCTGTAATGAGACAACCCACCATGTACTCCTACATGGCCTCTCACCGCTACCTTTTACCAAATCGTGTTCACACACTTAGCTCACACACAAGAGAACATGTTCACACAACCATTCCAATTCATTCCCGGCGAATCAGACCTGACTCAACTCTAAGCAAGAGTGCATGACAAACAAGCATGAATGAGTAGGCACAACAGGCTCAAACAAATCCTACTCATGCTAGTGGGTTTCATCTATTTACCGTGGAATGACAGTCATGCAGAGGATAAAGGGGTTCAGCTACCGCAGCAAGCAATGATGAATCGTTGTTGTCCTAATGTAGTAAAAAGAGAGCAGGAGCGAGAGAGTGGATTATATCGAATGAACAAGGGGTTTTGCTTGCCCGCACTTCCGAAGATAATATAGTTCTTCATCGCTGTCATCGATCTCATCGTCGAAACCACGCCTATCGAGAGGGAACAACCACCGACAAACAAGAAAAACACAATCAATGCAATGCATAAACAAATGAATGACATGTCATGTTAAGGAACTGAATTGACCTAATGCAGCACTAAGCTGTTAATTGAAGTGAATTCAAACAAGGTTAAACTCCAACTCCAAATGCTAGTTCATAAATTACCCTAATCATGATTCATCCTATTCAGTGAGGTTAACTTGATCAAACATGCATGAAAATGGTACAGATGGATAGATTGGATTTTTCTGATAATTTTTCATATATAAATTATTTCAATCTGAGCTACGGTTGAATTACTATGAATTTTAGAAGTTTAGAATATTTTCTGGAATTTCCTGAATTAAAATAAATCCGTAAAAGAGTTATTAAGGCCAAGATTAGGTCATGCTGACCTCGGCAGGTCAACAGCGGTCTAGTCAAACCCGACGTGGGATCCACACGCTGCTGACACAGATCGGTTTGGGTGGATGATGTGGGTTTAGTCAATCGCCACGCCAAAGAAAGTCAACTCGACATGTGGGCCCGTGGGTTAGTCTAATTTAAACAGGAAAAATTCGGGGTTAATCTAGCTGGGGCCCATCCGTCAATGGCACAGTGATCAGCTAATGGCGCTATTAGTGTTAATCTAAGGTGCTGACGCCGCTCGCCGGAGTCTCACCGCGGTGACCAAATTCACGGCGAAGCTCGCCGGGCTGCGCTTATAGGCGGCGATGGACGCCAAGGCCACTCGTAGGTAGCCCGAGCATGCCCGCATCTAGCTAGCCGCACGGGAGGCCGCGGGTCGCTGGAATCGATGACGGCGAAGCGCATCGCGGTGGCCGGAGTTCGGACGGGAAGGGGTCGACGCCACGGTGCACTAGAGGAGAAACCGAAGGCGCCGCGGGCTCCCGGGAGGGCGGCGAACATGGTGACGCGCCAGCGCAGCCGGGTGGCCTGCCACGGCGGTGAGGAACTACGGCGTGATGAGCTCGGTCCGTGGTTTGTGCGGCTACGCACGCAAACGAGGAAGAGAGGAGAGGGAAAACGACGAGGTGCTCACGGCGAGGCCGCTGGGTGCTCAGAGGTTCGGGGAGGTCCGGCAAAGCGAACGGCGTGACGATCTCGACGGACCGGGTTGAAGAAGACGGCGTGGTCGCCGCTTGAGGGCGCCCGGCTTGGCGCTTGTTGAGGGAAAAGCTTCACGACGCCGAGGCGGACAGCGGGATAGCACGGAGAGGCGGGGACGGCCGTGGGCATGGTGGTCGGGCGATGCCGGGCGAGGGTGGCGGCGGCCGCGCGTGGAGGAACAGAGGAGGGGGGGAAGCACGGGAGAGTGAGAGAGATCCAGGGAGGGTCGGCGATGGGCACGGGCGCCGGGCCGACTCCAAAGAGCGGCAAGCAGGTGAGGTGGCCGGACGCGTGTCACAAGGCTGCCACACGCCGCCCTCCCGGCTAGGGGAAGACGACAGGAGGAAAGCGGTAGGGCCGGGCCAACCAGCAAAGGTCGGGCCGGCTGTGGCTGCAGGGCTGGAGAGGTAAGTCCGTAAGGTTTCTCCTCCGTGCTTTTCCTGTTTTTGTTTTTATTTGTTTCTTTTCGTGTTTTGAAATAGTAAAATACTATTCCATTTACTTAAAAACCTGAAAATATTCGGAGGCACATTTGAAAATATTCTCAACAGCCTAAAATACCTTCAAGATTATTTGGGCATTTTAAATTATTTATAGGGTTTAAATTTCCCAAATGCAAATACTTATGGCTTGGTGCAAAATCTGTAATAGCCTCCAAAATATGAAACCATTTTTAAGTGAGGGTTTAGCCAGACCAAAGATGGTGAACATTTATGAAGGGCATTTTGGGTTCATTGAAAAGTTTTAAGTTTGAACCTAGTTGAATTCATTTGGTGCTAGGGTTTCAACATCCCCATTTCAAGTTTCTTAGGAATTTAAACATGATGACATGATGAGCAAGCAAAGTCAAGCAAGGCTAATATGGGGTTGTGACAACTCACCTCCACTAAACAAGAATCTCGTCCCGAGATTCCAGACGTGAGATAAGAAGACAGAGGGGGCACAAACTATCACGGTCTTCACGATCCAAGTTGCACTTCATAAGAACGTTGATTCGAACATCATCATGATATTGACATCTTGCTTTGAGAACTCCATCCAACATGACAATGGAAAGAGAGGGAGGCTCTACATGATTCGATCTTTACGAAGATCAAGTAAACATGATCAACTCACGGAATGAGATGTAGAACTTAGGGTTTTACCTCTTCGAGAGAGTCTGAACCTGGGTAAACACCGTGTCCCCCTCATGTCTTATTATCATCGTGCCAAGATCACCAGCTCGGGACCTCCTACCCGAGATCTGCCGGATTCAACCGTCATTAGGCTAATACTAGCAGCTATTTCTACCAGTTCATACCATTTTTTCATCGTAGCAAGAGTAAAAGTTCTCCTAAAGGATAGTTTCAGGTCATCCTAGTGCCCATTTTGGAAATTTGAATAAGGAAAGGAGATATATTGGGATGCTAGTAAGACAAGCTTCCCTGCAAAAGAAAGCAAGACAAGCTTGAACGAGAACAAGCCTCCCTGAGGGAGTCCTGGACTAGGGGGTGTCCAGATAGCCGAACTATCATCACGGCCAGACTCCAAGACTATGAAGATACAAGATTGAAGACTTCGTCCCGTGTCCGGATGGGACTTTCCTTGGCGTGGAAGGCAAGCTTGGCGATACGGATATGTAGATCTCCTACCATTGTAACCGACTCGTAACCCTAACATATCCGGTCTCTATATAAACCGGAGGGTTTTAGTCCAGAGGATCTAACAACAATCATACCATAGGCTAGCTTCTGGTTTAGCCTCTTTGATCTCGTGGTAGATCTACTCTTGTACTACCCATATCATCAATATTAATCAAGCAGAGTAGGGTATTACTCCATCGAGAGGGCCCAACTGGGTAAAAACATCGTGGTCCCTTGTCTCCGTTACCATCCGCCTAGACACAGCCGGGACCCCTACCCGAGATCCGCCGGTTTTGACACCGACATTGGTGCTTTCATTGAGAGTTCCTCCGTCGCCACCGATAGGTCTGATGGCTCCTTCGATCATCAATAACGACGCGTCCAGTGGTGAGACTTTTCTCCCGACAAATCTTCAGATTCGGGCGGTTTTGCATCAAGGGCCAATTCGCTGGCCATCCAGAGTAAATCGAAGCTACGCCCGCCATCGTCGATTTGAAGTTTGAACTATACGGCTGATATCCGCGGAGACTTGATCTTCGACGGATTCGAGCCGCAGCCAAGCTTGCCGACTGTCTCGATGGGCATGATCTAGCTCGCAGCCGAACAAAGGCCTCGAGGTCGCATCAAAGATCCGCCCGACCCTTAATCCGGAGCCGATTCCCGATCGAGGACGGTGGTTGGACACCGCCGGGGCTACGATCTCTACAAAGGATTGAGCCAACTCCATCCCTATCCTTGTGAAGACTCGACCTGTGGTGCCGGATTCTCTCCGACTCAACCTCCATACTACCGCCAATCGAATCCGATTGGGCCCGGTCATGGAGTTCACTCATGACATCTTTCAAAGACTCGCCTTTGGCGACATCCTGAATTCACTAAAGTCTCTCTTTATCCGGAGAGCCCCGGCCGGTCTACGGACAGGAAGATTGGGATACGGACGACGAAGAAATTCAATGCCCACCCACCACCCACTTTATAGCCACTGTCGATGATTTAACCGACATGCTCGACTTCGACTCCGAAGACATCGACGGCATGGACGACGATGCCGGAGACGACCAAGACCCAGCGCCATAGGCAATCGAAGGCCACCTCGTCATATGACATATACATGGTGGACATCCCAAAAGATGGGAACGGCGATGGAACAACGGAGGATGACCCCACCAAGAAGCAATTGAAGCGCCGACGTCAGCGGCGCTGCTCTAAATCCTGCCACAGCAAAAACGGTGATTCCGGCACGGGAGATAATAACACCCCGAACAGTGCCGAAGACAACCCCCTCCAGCAGGACTCGGCGCAGGAGGAGGGAGAAGCAAGTCCGCACGATAGTGCGGTAGAAAGAGAGGTCGAGGACAATAATTATGCGCCTCCCTCCGAAGATGAGGCAAGCCTCGACGATGACGAATTTGTCGTGCCTGAGGATCCCGCCGAACAGGAGCGTTTCAAACGCAGGCTTATAGCCACGGAAAACAGCCTCAAGAAAAAGCAGCAACAGCTTAGAGCAAACCAAGACCTGCTAGCTGACAGATGGACTAAAGTCCTTGCAGCCGAAGAGTATGAACTCAACGCCTCCAAAAGCTACCCCAAACGCAGGCCGCTGTTTCAGATCAGAGGAGGAAGCACCCAAGTCACCAGCAGATGACATGGCAGATCAGCCACCCAAAGGTCAGCGACAGAGAAGCCTCTCGCCCTCCGCCAAGCCACACCCCGACGCTGCTCAAAAGTACCAAGGCACGGAAAACGCTACGACATGCGAGATATATTGAGGATAAGGCAAAACATACAAGATCGATCTATGGATCGCATGGGCGCCAATGACGCAGATGATTACCGCCACGGACACAAAGAAACCCGCCGGGCCAACACAAGAGACAAAGCTCATATGAGCTACGCCGTGATATAGCCCAATATGAGGCGCCACACACCCACTATGCTTCATGATGAAGTAATGGATCATCAAACCCCGAGGGATTCAAACCCGAAACATCGAATCATACGATGGTACCACAGATCCTCGGGTCCGGATCGAGGACTATCTCTCCATATCCACATGGCCTCGCGTGATGATCTACATGCCATCAAATACCTCCCACTCAAGCTTAAAGGACCAGCTCGGCATTGGCTCAACAGCTTGCCAAAGAATCAATTGGTTGTTGGGAGGACCTGGAAGCCGCATTCCTTGATAACTTCCAGGCACATATGCACCACCGCACACCGATGACCTTAGCCACATAATTCAGCAGCCGAGGAATCGCCGACAATTCTGGACACGGTTCCTAACAAAGAAAAATCAAATCATTGACTGTCCGGATGCAGGGCCCTTGCAGCCTTCAAACATAACATCCGCGACGAGTGGCTTGCCCGCACCTAGGACAGAAAAGCCGAATCCATGGCAACCCTCACAACACTCATGACTCGCTTTGCGCGGAGAGGACAGCTGGCTAGCTCAAGCAACGACTTGGCCAAACACCCTCATAGTTCAGATACCAAGGACAAATAGCAGGTCAGCGCTGAATAAGAACAAGCGCCAGATTAACAGCGAGCACATCAAGATACGCCATCAATGCCGGATTCTCGAGGCTCTAAACCCGTCAGCGGAAGAAGCCATTCAAAAGAAATACCCAGGCCCGGCCCAACTTGGACCGAATACTCGATCGCAGCGATACATGGCACCCCAAAACCAGCCAATCACACCAACAGGATTGTTGGGTGTTCAAGAAAGCAGGCGTTAAGTGCCGAACTCAATGACAAGGGGTTGCATAGCGATGGCGAGGAAGAGCCCCACCGCCAACAATAGAGGACAAAGGGTTTTCCACACAAGTGCGGACGGTGAACATGATATACACAACCCACATACCCAAAAGGGAGCGGAAGCGCACTAAGGGACGATATGCGATGGAGCCACGCCCTAAAGTTCAACCCATGGTCTTCCCGCCCGATCACCTTCGATCAAGGACCACCCCACTAGCATTCGTTACGGCGGTTTCGCCGCATTGGTTCTGACCCAATTATTGACGGATTTCACCTCACCGAGTCCTGATGGACGGCGGTAGCAGCCTCGACCTGCTTTATCGGGATACAATGCGCAAATGGGCATAGACCCTCAAGGATTAAACCTACAAAGACGACCTTTAAAGGCGCCATACCGGGTGTAGAGGCCAATTGTACAGGCTCGCCACACTCGGTGGTCTTCGGATCCTGGATAACTTCCGGCTTAAGAGTTAATCTTCCACATAGTCCCGCTCCGCAGCGGCTATCATGCATCGCCGGACGAACCGCATTTGTAAAGTTCAATGCGGTGCCGCACCACGCATACCTCAAGCTCAAGATGCCAAGCCTCGAGGAGTAATCACGGTCAATGGAAACACCGAACGCCTTCTCCGAACGGAGGAGCACACGGCGTCTTCGCGGCGGAGGCGCAGCAGCCTCTCACAGCAATTTCGAGTCCGCCACTAAGTGTCCGGACACGGCCAAGCGCCCGAGTAACCTACAACAAGACCGCCTCGCACGATTCAAGCACGCCAGAGTAATCCGCCCCAACCCCAGCCCTCGCAAAATTGCGGCCAAGATTACGCTGCACATAACTACGCCCGAGATACCATGGGCATAAAGGAGGGGCACGACCACGGCACACCCGAATGCGGCTCAACCGCACTGTGGGCCCCGATGGTGTCATTATTTTTTTCTTTTTCCTTTTTCTTACTTTCGACTCCGCTTAGAAGTCCTGTCCGCACTAGAATCGATTTAACTCACGATGCAACAGCCAGGAAGCAGTAAAGCCACGCCGAGTGTTCAGTGGTATCTATTACGAGCATTATACCTGTTTTACATACCATCCCACAGCTTACCCTCGAGGGGGACATGTTAGATAGTCCCATCCCTTGCTTATCGTGACTATTTGTATCGCTCGCTTTCATTGCAGTACTTTTTGAATAAACAATACATAGCTTTTATGTATTATTGCACTCCTTTTCTTTTTCTATATATATGTTCATTTCATGACATGTTGCACCAGACACTTTGGTACGGCCAATACACCAGGGCTTAAGTACCCCAAAATTATGGTGTGATAAGTCCAACACTTCCACAAGTGCGGCACCTCGAGCTTATAGCATTATATGAATCGGCTCCAATCATGTCTTGGGTCAATAGTTGGTTTTGCCCAGCTCCGTGTTTTGGTACCTTACGCCCGCTATATCGCTAAGGTAGCATCGGAGAACCACTCACGATTGTGCCTCAGCTTGAGCTGGGTCAAGCACCTCAAAGGAGAAAGCTAAACTGACCATCATGATAGGGCGAGAGCCGGTCGCTGTTCGAGAGGTTTTTTGGGTCCCTAAAGACTTATGCCGCTTAGAGCGAGGAACCGAATTGTCCGCCAAGGCGTGATAGCGCCTCAACTCGTATTCCGAATACTAGGGGCTTCACTAAATTTAAAATTATAGAATTCTATGGCTAAGTGAGAGTGTTCAAGCATTATAAGTCCGTTGCCTTGTTCGCTATGCTGAGCGCCTCCCTAGATGGACCCAAGAATGGGAACAAGAGTGCTCAAGTTTATCCCGAACACCCCAAAGACTGTGGCATGGGGGCTGAAGCCAACGACTTGCCATCTCTCAATTTTGATAAACGGTCGCACGTAAGGTAATATTTTAAATTAATGTTGCGTTGCTTAGCGATATGAACAAGTTTTCAGCGACAGATAACTAATGCGAGTTTATTCAAAATCACATCTTTGGAGCACTCATCCGCTTATTCGGCGGGCACCTTCAGAGGCCCTCATAGTATATTTCGGGCGCGATGCTCCTAGCCCTTCGTGGGTCTGGCCCATCACAAGCTTCTCCGATCCAGCTTGCCCCAGGCACTTTAGCATGGGCAAGGGCCCGACGACACCTTCAATGCAGACGGAGCGCTTGATGACTTCAATGCGTGGAAAGGCGCCCACCAGCCACTGACTAAGTCAAGTAGCTCCTGTGCATGGCTTCCAATGGCCACACCCAACTATAAGGCCCTTCATGGCCTGTTCGGCGACCTTAGGAGCTCGACCAGCTGCTTCACTGGTCGCTTAGGGCACCGGATGTCCGCCTCAAAGAAATTGAGACCAGAACACCTTCTCCGCTGAGCTTCCTCCTTGGCGCGGTAGAATGCGCAAAGATCGCATACACCACGGGCAGATCTGCGAATGCTCCCGGAGAGCTCCGAACCGGTAAGTAATAGGTAATTCACTTTCACATGCTTGCTTTGCATAAAGAATGCCTTACCCGCCGCTATCTTCTTTAGTGATTCAATTTCTTGAGGGCTTTTGGGCCTCGGCCTTAGCAGCTTTGGCACTCTCAAGGGTCGAAGCAAGCTCTGACTCTCGGTTTCGAGTCACGCCCAAACTCGTGTTTTTCCACGAGCCTGGAGCTCTTGCCGCACTCTCCGCCAGCTGCGCCCTTCTTCTCGCTCGGTGCCCCCGCAGCCGCTGAGCCGGCCACGACACCGCCTCTCTGTGGTCGCCACCTCGCTCGTGGGCCCCTGCAGCACCCATGTTATTCCTGTTATTTTTGCAACCAAAACCTTTTCTATAAGGTATTTCTTTAATAAGGTATTACTTACCTTCCTTGTCCTCGAGCTGCTTGGCAAGGCCGAGCTCGCTCGACCGCCGAGGCTTTGCTTCAATGCATCGACCTCAGCAGCCAAGGCGGCAGAGGTCAAGAGCAGAGCATGCATTCCCATATTGACATACTTATGTTAGACTCATCACAGATATCTTTTAGATCCTTAGTCCCGCTTTTCTTTCCAACACCAACTAAGCATCAGGCTACCGTCTATGCGTAATATTTTTACATATTCTAAACTTACCTCAAAGCCCGTTAGAAGGCTGGTATAAGCTTCGTCAGCCCGCCTTGGCGGATCGAATCGTCCGATCACCGCACTCATAACAAGGCGGTGTTCTCCTGATGGAAGCGCTGTTAAGCGCCCAAGAGTTATCCGTGCCTCCGTTGGACGGAGGACACTGCATCTTACCCTTCTTATGGCGGGGATCGCTATTGGACTCGAACCGCTGAAGGTTCCGCATGGAGTCCGGACGAGGGTCGGGCTTAGAGCCCTGGGGTCTCACCCCACGCTACTGGAGTCCGGAGGTTGCCTTGCAGCGCCTCCCGCGCCACCTCCTCTTGACCAAGCCCCTTTGGGCCCCACCACAAGGCTGCCCACGGGCGTGAGGTGAGGAAGCCACCGAAGTGAAGTACTTCCATTTCCGATTTAACTCAGGGACCCGCCGATTTAAACGGCGAACTCGCCTTTGGGGGGCTGCATGATTGTTCGCATTAGAGAACACTATGCAATGATAAAAAGCCATGGGTATCCAGACACTTACGATCTCGCCAGGGCTTGGCCCTTGTTGGCCAATCCTCCTCGCTGTTGTCGACGCTATGGAGAAACCGGAGGAAGGGTTCTTCCTTCTGACCCTCCGCCTCCCTAGTTGGGGCGGCCTTCCTTTCTCTCCTCTTCACCGGGGAGAAGCTTTTCTTCCTCCTCCTCCTCCTCGTGAGAAGATTCTGCTTTAGAATCTGACAAGACTCGCGCCGGAGCTCCTTCGAGTTCCCGTGGCCTCCTTCTGGCCTTCTTCTCCGCACCACATGGGTACCGGAGCCAGCAACCCCATTAATCGGGCGCCCGCTGGTCTTCCGCAAAGGAGCCGGACAGTTAATCTGCTCTAGACGCCTTCACCAGTCCCCGCCAAAGATTAGGGAGGTTTAGATCCCACATAGAGTCAATCTATGAAAAAGAGTCCCGTAGAAGGGTAAAATAACTTACCTCACCGCTTGACGCCGCGAGCTATATCCGCGATCTTTGTTAGCGAATGCGGGGCTTCGCGCTTTGAACAGCACCTTCCGTGCATCTTCAGACGTAGTGTCAAGAGCCGCTCAAGGTTCGGTGCAGGCCGGGTCGAACTCCCACAAATTGAAGGCCTGTTGTTGGCATGGGAGAATCCGCGATGAGCATCACCGGATTATGTCGACAAGCCTTAGATTCTTCTCCACCAGGTTGCTAACGCATGTTTGAGTCCGGATAGCTCGCCTGAATTCCCCACGCCAGCCCGCTCTTTCCATGACGAGAGCCGTGGGGAAGCCAGATCTGAATTGGGGGCCGCCGCCATTTGGGGTCGCGCTGCTCGGTGATATAGAACCACCCCGATTGCCACCCCTTTATTGTCTCCACAAAGGAGCCTCGAGCCATAGGACTTTGGCCATCTTGCTAACCATGGTGCTCCAAGACTTACTTGACGGCCGCCCACAACCTTCGGCCGACATTGAAGGTCTTCACCATAGGCCAAGTGGGGCTGATGCAGAGGAAGGCCTCGCATACGACGATAAATGCCGAGATGTTGAGGATGAAATTGGGCCAGTCGTGGAAGTCCAGCCGTGGTAGAACATGAGCCCCTGACAAATGGGTGAAGTGGAAGATCTAGTCCATGGAGGAAGTGGGGAGAAACACCACCTCTCATGGGGCCCGGGTTGGAATGAGCTGCCCTGCCGGGCAGCCTGTGCGCCGATGTTGCTGGACAAATATCCGCCTCCCGCAGTCTTGTGGATGTGCCCTCCGTGAAGGAGGGGGCCATCCACCTGCCTCCCGCCTCCCGACATGGTTGGAGAAGGTTGAGGGATGATGCGGACTTGGGAGCTGGAGCTCGAAAAGCGGGAAATGGATGAGCAAAGGAGGAAGAAGGCGAGGTGAAAAGGTGGATCCTTATCCCTTATATGGACGGACGGCTTATGCGCCCCCACCAGCTTGGTAAAACTCGCTATCTCCCAAGCGCCAGAATCAATGGCGCGGATGTGTTACCCACGCCTGTATTGATGGGAATCCTGAATAAGGGGGCACGATCTATGCTTTGATAAGACATGCCAAGGAAACCGCCGCTAAACGTGTTGAGGTGGAACAGAAAAACAATTCATATAAAGGCCCGGCAAAGGTGTGATGACACGCCACGGAATATGTCACAGATCTGCAAAAGTTATTCTCTACGGTGGTATGTGGAACTTGTTTTGCAGAGTCGACACTATCCTTGTGTTCAAAACCTTCTATGAAGTATTCAGAGGAGGAACCCGCTTTGCAATGTCAAGACAATATGCGCCACCGACTCGCCGTCATTGAAGCCCGGTTCAGGGGCTACCGAGGAGTCCTCGACTAGGGGTGTCCGGATAGCCAACTATCATCACGGCCGGACTCCAAGACTATGAAGATACAAGATTGATGACTTCGCCCCGTGTCCGGATGGGACTTTCCTTGGCGTGAAGGCAAGCTTGGCGATACGGATATGTAGATCTCCTACCATTGTAACCGACTGGTAACCCTAACCTATCCGTGTCTATATAAACCGTAGGGTTTTAGTCCGTAGGACTAACAACAATCATACCATAGGCTAGCTTCTAGGGTTTAGCCTCCTTGATCTCGTGGTAGATATACTCTTGTACTACCCATATCATCAATATTAATCAAGCAGAGTAGGGTATTACCTCCATCGAGAGGGCCCGAACCTGGGTAAAAACATCGTGTCCCTTGTCTCCTGTTACCATCCGCCTAGACGCACAGTTCAGGACCCCCTACCCGAGATCCGCCGGTTTTGACACCGACACTCCCCTTATAAGGGCAACTCTAACCGATCCCCTCTAACCGATTAGAGGAGTAAACATTCGGTTTTACTCCTCTAACCGACACCTAGCCGATCCCCAATCAGCATTAATGGAGTAAAAAAATATCCTTAGCCGCACCTCGCCTCCCTATTTTTACTCCACCACTACTGTTCGGAGGGAAAAAATCCTTTCCCCTCCCCTGCCTCACCCACCTCACACCCACACCGCATCTACGCTAGTGTTGTCCTCCTCTCCCCGCCTGCCGGGCCACCACCCGCCATCGTGGATGCTCCATAGGCTCCATCACGCATCCTGACCACCCGAATTGTGCCTCTCTTGCCTGGCCACCGGGCGCACAACCGTTGATATGTTGCCGCTGCCGCCGGATTTGACGATCCGACACCAAAGGATCGCGCTTTGTCATGGATTGGTCGGGTACCGGTTGCACAACCCCGCAATGCCTCTCGCCTCATGCAGGTACTGACCGCTTTTTAGCCGCCGGATTCGTCCTAACGGGCGTTCACCGCAAAGACACGATCGTCCGCCTCCGGCTCGAGCTGGCCTGGGCTCGCCGGCTTCCCCATTGTCGGGTCATAAAGTGCGATAACTGCTCGCGACGGGTGGTGCACCATGTTTCATTTATGCCGAACACCCCGGATGGGTGTTCTTCAAGTGCTGTTGGAAATATGCCCTAGAGGCAATAATAAATTAGTTATTATTATATTTCCTTGTTCATGATAATCGCTTATTACCCATGCTATAATTGTATTGATAGGAAACTCAGATACATGTGTGGATACATAAACAACACCATGTCCCTAGTAAGCCTCTAGTTGACTAGCTCGTTGATCAACAGATGGTTACGGTTTCCTGACCATGGACATTGGATGTCGTTGATAACGGATCACATCATTTGGAGAATGATGTGATGGACAAGACCCAATCCTAAGCCTAGCACAAAGATCGTAGTTCGATGCTAAAGCTTTTCTAATGTCAAGTATCATTTCCTTAGACCATGAGATTGTGCAACTCCCGGATGCCGAGGAATGCTTTGGGTGTACCAAACGCCACAACGAATCGGGTGGCTATAAAGGTGCACTATGGTATCTCCGAAGTGTCTCTGGTTGGCACGAATCGAGACTGGATTTGTCACCCGTAAACGGAGAGGTATCTCGGCCCACTTGGTAGGACATCATCATAATGTGCACAATGTGACCAAGGGGTTGATCACGGATGATGTGTTACGGAACGAGTAAAGAGACTTGCCGGTAACGAGATTGAACAAGGTATCGGTATACCGACGATCGAATCTCGCAAGTACAATACCGCTAGACAAAGGGAATTGTATACGGATTGATTGAGTCCTTGACATCGTGGTTCATCCGATGAGATCATCGTGGAACATGTGGGAGCCAACATGGGTATCCAGATCCCGCTGTTGGTTATTGACCGGAGAACGCCTCGGTCATGTTCAAGATGGTTCCCGAACCCGTAGGGTCTACACACTTAAGGTTCAATGACGCTTAGGGTTATAGGAATAGATATACGTGGTTACCGAATGTTGTTCGAGTCCCGATGAGATCCCTGACATCACGAGGAGTTCCGGAATGGTCCGGAGGTAAAGATTTATATATGGAAGTCCTATTTTGGCCACCGGAAATGTTCGGATTTTTCGGATTGTACCGGAAGGTTCTAGAAGGTTCCGGAGTGGGGCCCACCTGCATGGGGGACCCACATGAACGTGGGTAGTGGGGGCAAGGCCCCACACCCCTGGTCAAGGCGCACCAAGATCCCCTTAGAAGGAATAAGATCATATCCCAAGGGATAAGATCAAGATCCCTAAAAGGGGGATAACAATCGGTGGGGAAAGGAAATGATGGGATTTCTTTCCTCCCACCTTGCCAACGCCCCAATGGACTTGAGGGCAAGAAATAATCCCTCCACCCCTATATATAGTGGGAGGCGATGGGAGCTGCACCCTTGCCTCGGGCGCAGCCCTCCCCTCCCAAGTCCTCCTCCTCTCTCGCGGTGCTTGGCGGCCCTCGCAGATTGCCACGCCTCCATCACCACCACACCGTCAGGCTGCTGCTGGATGGAGTCTTCCCAACCTCTCCTCTCTCTCTTGCTGGATCAAGGCATGGGAGACGCCACCGGCTGTACGTGTGTTGAACGCGGAGGTGCCGTCTGCTCGCACTAGGATCTCCGTGATTTGGATCACGACGAGTACGACTCCTTCAACCCCGTTCTCTTGAACGCTCCGCTTAGCGATCTACAAGGGTATGTAGATGCACTCTCCTTCCCTCATTGCTAGTTTCTCCATAGATAGATCTTGGTGACACGAGGAAAATTTTGAATTTCTGCCACGCTCCCCAACAAAGGGTATCATGAGCTAGGTCTATTGCGAGATTCTTTGCACGAGTAGAACACAAAGTAGTTGTGGGCGTTGATTTTGTTCAATATGCTTACCGCTACTAGTCCAATCTTGTTTCGACGGTATTGTGGGATGAAGCGCCCGGACCGACCTTACACGCACACTTACGTGAGACAGTTCCACCGATCGACATGCACTTGGTGCATAAGGTGGCTAGCGGTGCCGCCTCCCACTTTAGTCGGATCGGATTCGATGAAAAGGGTCCTTATGAAGGGTAAATAGCAATTGACATATCACGCTGTGGTTTTATGAGGTAAGAAACGTTTGCTAGAAACCCATAGCAGCCATTATAAACATGCAAACAACAATTAGAGGACGCCTAACTTGTTTTTGCAGGTATGCTATGTGATGTGATATGGCCAAGAAGAATGTGATGAATGATATGTGATGTATGAGATTGATCATGTTCTTGTAATAGGAATCACGACTTGCATGTCGATGAGTATGACAACCGCAGGAGCCATAGGAGTTGTCTTTATTTATTGTATGACCTGCGTGTCATTGAACAACGCCATGTAATTACTTTACTTTATTGCTAACCGTTAGCCATAGTAGTAGAAGTAATAGTTGGCGAGACAACTTCATGAAGACACGATGATGGAGATCATGATGATGGAGATCATGGTGTCATGCCGGTGACGATGATGATCATGGAGCCTCAAGATGGAGATCAAAGGAGCAAAATGATATTGGCCATATCATGTCACTATTTGATTGCATGTGATGTTTATCATGTTTATGCATCTTATTTGCTTAGAACGACGGTAGTAAATAAGATGATCCTCATTAAAATTTCAAGAAAGTGTTCCCCTAATCGCACCGCTATGAAAGTTCGTCGCTTCAAGCACCACGTGATGATCGGGTGTGATAGATTCTTACGCTCACATACAACGGTGTAAGCCAGATTTACACACGCCAAACACTTAGGTTGACTTGACGAGCCTAGCATGTACGCATATGGCCTCGAACACAAGAGACCGAAAGGTCGAGCATGAGTCGATGGTAGATACGATCAACATGAAGATGTTCACCGATGATGACTAGTCCGCCTCACGTGATGATCGGACACGCCTAGTTGACTCGGATCATGTAATCACTTAGATGACTAGAGGGATGTCTATTCGAGTGGGAGTTCATGAGATGAACTTAATTATCCTGAACATAGTCAAAA
This sequence comes from Aegilops longissima, assembly GCA_021605205.1. Lineage (NCBI taxonomy): Eukaryota > Viridiplantae > Streptophyta > Magnoliopsida > Poales > Poaceae > Aegilops > Aegilops longissima. The sequence continues at coordinate 21,076 of JAHIAM010006132.1, read as the reverse complement.
GATCTTTGCAAATTATGTCGTAAGCTCGCGCTTTAGTTCCACTGCTTAGATATGTTCCTAGAGAAAATATAGTTGAAAGTTGACAAGAGCAATTATGCGACAGAGAAGGCTTATGTCCTTAATGCACCGCCGTGTGTTGAACCTCAACGCCGCCTGTGGATGTTGCGTAACATCCGACATACACGCCTTGATAACTACGTGATAGTTCGCTTAAACGGTTTAGAGTTGAGGCACCAAAGACGATTTTGAAACGTCATGAACATATGAGATGTTTCGAGGGCTGAAATTGGGATTTCAAGATCGTGCCCACGTCAAGAGGTATAAGACCTCCGACAATTTTCTTAGCCTGCAAACTAAGGGAGAAAAGCTCAATCGTTGAGCTTGTGCTCAAATTGTCCGAGTGCAACAATCACTTGAATCGAGGGAGTTGATCTTCCAGATGAGATAGTGATGTTTCTCCAAAGTCATTGCCACCAAGCTGCTAGAGCTTCGTGATGAACTATAACATATCAGGGATAGATATGATGATCCTTGAGCTATTCGCAATGTTCGACACCGCGAATGTAGAAATCAAGAAGGAGCATCAATTGTTGATGGTTAGTGAAACCACTAGTTTCAAGAAGGGCAAGGGCAAGAAGGGGTACTTCATGAAACGGCAAATCAGTTGTCGCTGCCAAAGAAGAAACCCAAGGTTGAACCCAAACCCGAGACTAAGTGCTTCAGAATGAGAGGAACGGACATCAAGTAGAATTACCCTAGATACTTGGTAGATGAGAAGGCAGGCAAGGTCGATAGAAGTATATTGATATACATTATGTTAATGTGTACTTTACTAGTACTCCTAGTAGCACCAGGGTATTAGATACCGTTCGGTTGCTAAGTGTTAGTAACTCAAATAAAAGCTACGGAATAAATGGAGACTAGCTAAAGGTGAGTCGACGATATGTGTTGAAGTGTTTCCAAGGTTGATGTGATCAAGCATCGCACGCCCTCCTCTACCATCGAGATTGGTGTTAAACCTAAATAATTGTTATTTGGTGTTTATGCTGAGCATAGACATGATTGGATTATGTCTATCGCAATACGGTTATTCATTTAAGGAGAATAATGGTTACTCTATTTATTTGAATAATACCTTCAATGGTCTTGCACCTAAAAGAATGGTTTATTGAATCTCGATCGTAGTGATACACATTTTCATGCCAAAAGATATAAGATAGTAATGATAGTACCACTTACTTGTGGCAATCGCCATGTAAGTCATATTGGTGTAAACGATGAAGAAGCTCCATGTTGATGGATCTTTGACTCACTGCTTTTGAAAAGTTTGAGACATGCTAACCATTTCTATTGGTGTATACGCATGAAGAAACTCCATGCAGATGGATCGCTTGGACTCACTTGATTTTGAATCACTTGAGATATGCAAATCATACCACATGGCAAGATGACCTAAAAGCCTCGCTTTCAAAGAAGATGGAACAAGATAGCAACTTGTTGGAAGTAACACATTTTGATGTGTGCAGTCCAATGAGTGCCGAGGCATGCAAAGGAATATCGTTATGTTCTTACTTCACGATGATTCGAGTAGATGTTGAGTATATTTACTTGATGAAACACAAATCTGAATTATTGAATGGTTCAAGTAATTTCAGAGTGAAGTTAAAGATCATCGTGACAAGAGGATAAAATGTCTATGATATGATCATAGAGATGAGTATCTGAGTTACGAGCTTTGGCACGCAATTAAGACATTGTGGAAATTGTTTCACAATAAATACCGCCGAACACCATAGTGTGATGGTGTGTCCGAACATCATAGTTGCACCCTATTGAATATGGTGCGCACTATGATGTCTCTTATCGAATTACCACTATCGCTCATGGGTTAGGCATTAGAGACAACCGCACTCACTTTAATAGGGCACCACGTAATTCCGCTGAGACGACACCGCTTGAACTATGGTTTGGAGAAACCTAAGTTGTCGCTTTCTTAAAAGTTTGGGGCTGCGATGCTTATGTGAAAAAGTTTCAGTTGATGAGCTCGAACCCAAAGCGGATAAAATGCATCTTCATAGGACACCCAAAACAGTTGGGTACACCTCCTATCTCAGATCCGAAGCAAAAGTAATTGTTTCTAGAACGGGTCCTTTCTCGAGGAAAAGTTTCTCTCAAAGAATTGAGGGAGGATGGTGGAGACTTAATGAGGTTATTAAACCATCACTTCAACCAGTGTGTAGCAGGCACGTGAAGTTGTTCATGTGGCACCTACACCAATTGAAGTGGAAGTCGATGATAGTGATCATGATGCTTCGGATCAAGTCACTACCGACCTCGAGGTCGACAAGGACGCAGATTACTTCAGAGTGGTACGCAATCCTGTCTTAGAGGTCATGTTGCTAGACAACAATGAACCTACGAGCTATGGAGAAGCGATGGTGGGCCCGGATTCCATTTAATGGCTCGAGGCCATAACATCCGAGAGAGGATCCATGACTTTGGAAGAAATACTTGATGGTCGTAAGGACGTTGGGTAAAGATGGATTTTAAAAGGAAGATGCATAATGATGGTAAGTATCACCATTAAGAAAGCTCGACTTGTCGTTAAAGATATTTTCCGACAAGTTCAAGGAGTTGACTACGGTGAGGCTTTTCACCAGAGCGATGCTAAGAGTCTGTTGAATTGGATTAGCAAGCATCGCATTATTTATGAAATCTTGCATATAGGATGTCAAAACATTGTTTCCTTGAAAGTTTTCTTGAGGAAAGGTTGTATGTGATACAACCGTAAGGTTTTTGACAATCCCGAAGACGCTAACAAGTATGCAAAGCTCCAGCTATCCTTCTAAGGACCGGAGTAAGCATCTCGAGTTGGAATGTACGCTTTGATGAGATGATCAAAGATTTTGGGTCTATACAAAGTTTATGAGAAACTTGTATTTCCAAAGAAGTGAGTGGAGCACTATAGAATTTCTGATGAGTATATGTTGTTGACATATTGTTGATCAGAAATGATGTAGAATTTCTAGAAAGCATATAGGGTTGTTTGAAAAGTGTTTTTCAATGGAAAACCTGGATTAAGCTACTAGAACATTGAGCATCAAGATCTATGAGGATAGATCAAAACGCTAAATGGTACTTTCAAATGAGCACATACCTTGACATAATCTTGAAGGTGTTCAAGATGGATCACCAAAGAAGGAGTTCTTGCCTGAGTTGTAAGGTATGAAGTTAAGAGTTAAAGCTCAACCACGGCAGAAGAGAGAGAAAGGACGAAGGTCGCCCCTATGCTTCGCATTTAGGCTCTATAGTATGCTATGTCGTGTACCGCATCGAAGTGTGCCCGCCATGAGTCACTATAGGTACAAGAATGATCCAGAATGGATCATTGGACAGCGGTCAAAATTGTCCTTGGAGTAAATAAGGACATGTTTCTCGATTATGGAGGTGATAAAGAGTTCGCGAAAGGGTTACGCCGATGCAAGCTTTAACACCTATCCGAATGACTCGAGTAGCAAACCGGATACGATAGTGGAGCAACTATTTGGAATAGCTCCAAGTGGAGCGTGGAAGCAGCATTTACAATATGACCTAGAGATTTATGAAGTACATACGGATCTGAATGTTGCGCACCGCTGACTAAAACCTCTCTCACAAGCAAAACATGATCAAACCCCGTAACTCATTGAGTCTTAATCACATGATGATGTGAACTAGTTTAGTGACACTAGTAAACTTTTGGATGTTAGTCACATGGCGATGTGACCTGTGAGTGTTAATCACATAGCGATGTGAACTAGATTATTGACTCTAGTGCAAGTGGGAGACTGTTGGAAATATGCCCTAGAGGCAATAATAAATTAGTTATTATTATATTTCCTTGTTCATGATAATCGCTTATTACCCATGCTATAATTGTATTGATAGGAAACTCAGATACATGTGTGGGTACATAAACAACACCATGTCCCTAGTAAGCCTCTAGTTGACTAGCTCGTTGATCAACAGATGGTTACGGTTTCCACCATGGACATTGGATGTCGTTGATAACGGATCACATCATTTGGAGAATGATGTGATGGACAAGACCCAATCCTAAGCCTAGCACAAAGATCGTAGTTCAGATGCTAAAGCTTTTCTAATGTCAAGTATCATTTCCTTAGACCATGAGATTGTGCAACTCCCGGATGCCGAGGAATGCTTTGGTGTACCAAACGCCACAACGAATCGGGTGGCTATAAAGGTGCACTATGTATCTCCGAAAGTGTCTGCTGGTTGGCACGAATCGAGATTGGGATTTGTCACTCGTAACGGAGAGGTATCTCCGGCCCACTTGGTAGGACATCATCATATGTGCACAATGTGACCAAGGGGTTGATCACGGATGATGTGTTATGGAACGAGTAAAGAGACTTGCCGTAACGAGATTGAACAAGGTATCGCATACCGACGATCGAATCTCGCAAGTACAATACCGCTAGACAAAGGGAATTGTATACGGATTGATTGAGTCCTTGACATCGTGGTTCATCCGATGAGATCATCGTGGAACATGTGGGAGCCAACATGGGTATCCAGATCCCGCTGTTGGTTATTGACCGAGAACGCCTCGGTCATGTTCAAGATGGTTCCCGAACCCGTAGGGTCTACACACTTAAGGTTGGCGACGCTTAGGGTTATAGGGAATAGATATACGTGGTTACCGAATGTTGTTCGAGTCCCGATGAGATCCCGGACGCCACGAGGAGTTCCGAATGGTCCGGAGGTAAAGATTTATATATGGAAGTCCTATTTTGGCCACCGGAAAATGTTCGGATTTTTCGTATTGTACCGGAAGGTTCTAGAAGGTTCCGGAGTGGGGCCCACCTGCATGGGGGACCCACATGAACGTGGGTAGTGGGGCAAGGCCCCACACCCCTGGTCAAGGCGCACCAAGATCCCCTTAGAAGGAATAAGATCATATCCCAAGGGATAAGATCAAGATCCCTAAAAAGGGGATAACAATCGGTGGGGAAAGGAAAGGATGGGATTTCTTTCCTCCCACCTTGCCAACGCCCCAATGGACTTGGAGGGCAAGAAATAATCCCTCCACCCCTATATATAGTGGGAGGCGCATGGGAGCTGCACCCTGCCCCTCGGCGCAGCCCTCCCTCCCAAGTCCTCCTCCTCTCTCAAGGTGCTTGGCGGCCCCGCAGATTGCCACGCCTCCATCACCACCACACCGTCAGGTTGCTGCTGGATGGAGTCTTCCCAACCTCTCCTCTCTCCTTGCTGGATCAAGGCATGGGAGACGCCACCGGCTGTACGTGTGTTGAACGCGGAGGTGCCGTCTGCTCGCACTAGGATCTCCGTGATTTGGATCACGACGAGTATGACTCCTTCAACCCCGTTTCTTGAACGCTCCGCTTAGCGATCTACAAGGGTATGTAGATGCACTCTCCTTCCCTCGCTAGTTTCTCCATAGATAGATCTTGGTGACACGAGGAAAATTTTGAATTTCTGCCACGCTCCCCAACAAGCCGGAGAGGAAGTGTTGCATTGTCTCCGCCCCGGTCACACAGATGCAAGTGGGCTCGTGAGGTAAGTCATGGCGTACGAGGCGGTCGGCGGTCCAGCATCTGCCGAGGAGTGCGAGCCAGACGAAGAATTTGATGCGCAGCGGCGCCCACGGTCGCCAAGTGATGCGCCAGTTGGGGTCTTCCTTGGAGCCGAGGAATAGAGACTGGTAGCTCGAGCGCGCGGTGTAGCAGCTGGAGGTGGACCAGCGCCAGGTTAGCCTATCCGGTGTGTCGTCAAGGTCGAAGTGTTGGAGGAGTCGCCAGAGGGATACGATCGATGGTCGCCCTTTGCCGAAAAGCGCCGATGTCCGCGATCCAGCGCTGTTGTGCAAGGCATCGCGACGAGAGGGTCTTGCGCCGCCGCTGGGGACCTTGGCGAGATGAGAGGCGCGACCAGCGATGGAATGGCCGTCGAGCTGCTGGTCCTCCCGTAACCTGCAAGTGCGCCTGCCGATCCATCGCCCAGGAGGTGGAGACCCGAAAGAAGGCTTGGACGTCAGTGCAATGAGGGATGTGCAGGTGCTGCCATGGGCGGGAAGGGTCTGTTCTTTGGAGCCATAGCCAGCGGGTGCGGAGAGAAGTGCCCATACGCTGGAGATCGGGGATACCCAGGCTGCCCAGAGCGATGGGCCGGCATGCGCGACGCCAGCTGACAAGGCAGTGGCCGCCACTCGCGTCCTTGCGCCCGTACCAAAGGAAACTTCGCAGCCGGCGGTTGATTTGCTTGAGGATGGGGGGTTGATCGCCAGTGCGATGAGAGTATGCATGGGCATTGCGGACAAGACGTGGCGGCAAAGGGCGAGACGGTCACTGAGGGAGTCCTGGATTAGGGGGTATCCGGACAGCCGGACTATGTACAACGTCCGGACTATTGAAGCGTGAAGATACAAGACTCAAGACTTCGGCCCATGTCCGGATGGGACTTTCCTTGGCATGGAAGGCAAGCTTACGCATCCAAATATTATATTTCCTTCCTTGTAACCGACTCCATGTAAACCCTAGCCCTCACCGGTGTCTATATAAACCGGAGAGGTTGGTCCTTAGAAGGCCGATCGCAATTACAATCATACCATCCTAGGCTAGCTCTTAGGGTATAGCCTCACGATCTCGTGGTAGATCTACTCTGTACTACCCATATCATCAATATTAATCAAGCAGAAGTAGGGTTTTACCTCCATCGAGAGGCCCGAACCTAGATAAACATCTCGTGTCCCTTGCTTTCGCTACCATCAGCCTTGACGATAGATCGGGACCCCTACCCGAGATCCGACGGTTTTGACAATCGACATTGGTGCTTTCATTGAGAGTTCCTTCCGTCGCCAGCGCCAGCTCGATGGCTCGCCCCATTGTCAAGGACGACATTACTTCGGAGGGGCTCGCTGTAGGCCGACGCCGCCCGGCGGCTTTATCATGGTCCGCCGCGGTGGCGCCGACGATGACTTCTCGTCATCAATCATAACCTTCACGCCGCTCAGAACTTGTCGAACAGATGGATCCAATGGAGCCTCCTCCCTTAACGAAGTTCTTGATCGCATCGCTGCTCGGGAGTCGCCATGACTACGATCGATTGGGCTTAAACCCACCAAAGGGACATCAGTCCCCGCCGCCACCCATGAGACAAAGGATAGTTGAGGAACCACACGGACTGCCCTCAAGTTTGAGGACAATTCATGTTCGATCAACGAACCCTTGAGCCAAAGACCCGCCAAAGGAAAACCTGACCTAGGTCCCTAACTTAGAATCGGGCGCTAATAAAAAATTAGGCACTCCGGATTCGGGTTGTTCAGCTCGACCGCCACGCTTCGGCGTTAGATCGGATCAAAACCGACTCTAAACGGACCTAAACTGTCTCTCCCACATCGTGCAAGATCCCTGTGAAACCGTGTATCACTACTAGGCTAGATTCTCCTTGCGCTAATAAGGCCGAGGCTGCCGCTAAGAGAACTTGGTCTCACTTTTTTCGCAAGAACTGCACGATTTAGGGACTCTCAATGCTATAAGCCGCCACGACATAGTAGCTCATGGATTTGGCAACCATAGTACGGAAGTACTGTGGAGATGGAGAGCGCTGAAGACCCAAGCAGAATTTTCGATAGTACTACTCTCACCAAGACCTTTGTTCGAACTAAACGGGCGAACTCGAAGTCGTCCGACACAACCCCCAAGAAACCAAAGCCCACCCTGTATGGTATCCAGATAAAGAATGGCTCGACGAGCCATGTAAGCTCCACAAGACCGATACAACACCTACTCATAGCCTTAAGGCATGTTGATACTCCGCAAGTGGAAAAAGTGGCAAGAATCTTCTTGAGGGTCAGAAGCGAACAACATCCTGCCAACAACACAATACGGTATTAATAGCCTTCGAGACTTTCACCGAACAATAGGCGCAAGCGAAGCTCGTCAAGTTCGCTTGAAATTTACCAAGTGGCAAAATAAACCCTTGGAACAACACTGCTATAACCTTTAATGCCAGTGACGAACCTCAATTCTGGCTGTCCGAGCACCAGCCGCCTCGTCCTTAGTCCGATCAGAGACGGATTTCGCTCACTAAAGTACTCATGGACGGCGAAGCGGATTAAATCTGATTTATGAAGAAATGCTCAGAAGATGGAGATTGATAGAAGCCGATTGAGCAAAGCGGCACGACCTTCAGGGAATTATCCTTACTCGGGAAGCGCTGCACGGGAAAATCACACTGATGTGGTATTCAGCACCCTAGAGAATTACAGTCCGAAGAAATCACATTCCAAGTGGCCCTTTCAGAAGCGGATACCACGCCTTCTAGGGCGGGACGCGCTTGCAAGCTTTCAAGCTATACCCCATTATGGGTACATGAAGCTTAAAATGCCCGGGCCCAATGGAATCATCACTCTAGTCAGTTATCCATACGTCGCACTTCGCGCCGAAAACAAAACCGCAGCACTAGCCCTGGAGACATTATCCGAGGCCCTAGCAGCCGAAGAATTAACAGCACTACGGGCCACCGTGGACAGGGACGATGTAATACTCGACAAACGACCCAAGTCCACCTCATTCAAACCTGCGATTTAGATAGTCAAATTCCAGTCCACCCAACGGACCCCACAAAGATAGCTTTCCATCGGGACACACTGAGCCCCCGCAATTGACGCCACACTACGAGATTTCCTACGCGAGAATTGGGACATTTTCGCCGCACCCATCGGACATGCCAGCATCCCACGCAGACCGGCCAACACAGCCTAATATTCTAAAAGGATATAAACCAGTCAAGGCACCTTAAGGCGTTCTCGTAGCCCAAACGATGACAATGGGGAAGAGTTAGCCAAATTACTCGAGGCCGGATTTATCGTAGATATCAAACATCCGATTGGCTAGCAAATTTGGTGATGGTGCCAAATAAGGATAAACTCGCGCCTATGCGCCGATTTCAAAGACCTCAACAAGGCTTGCCCTAAGGATCCTTTCCTCCTCGCATCGATCAAATCATCGATGCCACAGCTGGACACGACTCATTGTGGTTTCCTTGACGATACCGGATACCATCAAATAAAGTCGGCAGAGTCCACCAAGCTGCAACAGCTTTCATGATGCCATATGGCCCTTTCGCTTCAACACTATGCCTTTCGCTCAAGAACGCCGTGCAACCTACCAACGATGATTCAAACATGCCTCGAAAAGCAAATCGAAAAACAAAGGAGGTATACGTGGATGACGTGGTCATAAAAACAAGGCACGCCAAACCCTAATAGACGACTTGAGGCTTACATTCGACAATCTCCGACATACGACATCAAGCTGATTCCGAAAATGCATTTTTGGCGCCCCTGGAAGCTTCGCTTCATCGCTTCCAACAGAGGAATTGAAGCGAATCCGCAAAGATCTCGAGCTCGCACAGCTTGGCTATACCAATGACCTCAAGAACATCCAAAACTAGCGGATGCATGGCTGCTCACCGCTTTATCTCCGTGATAGGAGAAAAGGCACTACCGCTTTATCGCTTTCTTTGGTGCAACTTAACACTTCAGATGGACCGATGCAGCCGCCGATCGATGAAATAAAGACCCTATTGGCCAAGAATCCAAGATTAACGGCGCCAATATCGATTTAACCTATGATGTTGTACATAGCTATAACCCATCAAGTCGAAGCGCAGTGGCTCGCTGTTGAACGAGAGGCCGACGGATACAAATACCCGCCCGTGGCCGGTCTACTATGTGTCCACGGTCCTAACCCCATGCAAACCCGATACCCGCACTATCAAAAATAGCATACGCGATGTTCATGGCATCCCGGAAGCTACGACACTACTTTCAAGAGTGTTCGACACGGATTGGGAGCAGGGTAGTCCCGCATCTCCCACCAGCGACACGGTCCAAGACGTCTGCAAATATTATACACGATCTAAAAATGCAGCCAATACGAGGCTCGCTGCACGCTCTTCTGATGGCGTCTCTATGGGCATTCAACACCTAGAAGTGCTGGGACTCAAACCTCGCAATATCACAGATAAACGGAGATTTTGATGCCAAGGACCAAAATGGCGGCTCACCGTAATGCCGCCCTCAAAATGTCACTCGGTTCGAGGGGCTCGAATTCCACCATGTGGCTCGAGAAACAATCAAGCGGCGGATGTCCTCGCCGATCGGCGCTTAAACGCCACCCTGTCCCACCTAATATATTCTTGGAACGGCTGTTCAAGACATCCATAGCATGGGAAGGGGAGTCCGGCAATACCAGCACGGACCCGTATACATCCCTCGCATTCCAAACCATCGTATATAGTCGGAGGTTCTACCTCGAATAACGCCCCGCCCACGAAGTCATGGCTGTAATCGCCTGCGGACCAAGCCCTTCTTGGCCTACTTAAATAGGCAGGAGCTCCCCGAAGACCAAAATGAAGCACGCTGCATTATTCGGTGTTCTAAAGCTTACAAGGTCTACGAAGGGGAACTCTACACAAAAGCGCCACCGAGTACTACAAAGATGCATCTCCAAGAGGAAGGGCGGCAGCTCTTGGCCAAAATCCATGTCGGCTGGCGGGCACCACGCCGCGCTCGGCATTAGTCGCAAGGCCTTCCAGACAGGTTTCTATTGGCCGACGGTCCGAAAGCAGACGACAAGACCTTGTCCAACATTGCGTCGGTTGCCAGCTCTTTGCCAATCAGAGTCATATGCCCCCTACCGCTCTCCAAACAATCCCCATAACTTGGCCCTTTGCGGTCTGGGGCTGGATATGGTCGGACCTCTTAAAGGGGGAAGCCATAAGAAGAAATACTTATTGGTCATGGTGGACAAATTCACCAAATGGATAGAAGCTAAACCAGTCAAAACGGCTGAATCCGGACCAGTAATAGACTTCATATGTGGGGTCGCATAATCGCACGGTGTCCCCACAACATCATCACCGATAATGGCTCAAATTTCACAGACATTTACGGCGAAAACTTGCGCGCAAAATGGGCCTCAAGCTCGATACGCCCGCCTACCATCCACAAACTAACGGCCGTAGAGCGGGCAAATGGTCTTATTATGAGCGGCATCAAACCCAAAGCTAGTGCGATCCTTGACAGTAGTCGGATACGACCGGTGAAAGAGCTCGACCAGACTGGGGCTACGGACCATGCCAAATCGCACCATCAGACAATCGATACGCTCCAACGATCTATAACTTATGAAGCATTCATGCTATTATATTATCTGTTTTGAATGATTATGGGCTTTATTATCCACTTTTATATTATTTTGGGACTAACCTATTAACCGGAGGCCCAGCCCAGATTTGTTGTTTTATGCCTATTTCAAAGTTTCGAGGAAAAGGAATATCGACGGAGTCAAACGGAACTAAATCAGCCGGAGAAGTTATTTTTGGAAGGAAACCCACCGATGGACTTGGACCCCACGCCGAAGATACGGAGCTGGCCACGAGGTGGGGGCGCGCCACCCCCTCGGGCGCGCCGCCTGCCTCGTGGGGGGCCCGCAAGCTCCACCGACATTCTCCTTTCACCCATATATACCTACGCACTTAAAACTTCCGCAACAGAACCTAGATCGGGAGTTCCGCCGCAAGCCTCTCAGAGCCACCAAAAACCAATCGGGACCCTGTTCCGCAAGACCGCCGAGGGGGAACCCATCACCGTGGCCATCTTCATCATCCCGGTGCTATCCATGATGAGGAGGGAGTAGTTCACCGGGCTGAGGGTATGTACCAGAGCTATGTGTTTGATCTCTCTCTCTCGTGTTCTCGATTTCACACGATCTTGATGTATCGCGAGCTTTGCTATTATAGTTGATCCTATGTTTCTTCTCCCCTACTCTCTTGTGATGAATTGAGTTTCCGCTTGGAGTTATCTTATCGGATTGAGTCTTTATGAGAACACTTGATGTATGTCTTGCCGTGATTATCTCAGGTGACAATGGGATATCATGTGCCACTTGATGTATGTTTTGGTGACCAACTTATAGTTCCGCCATGAACCTATGCATAGGGGTTGGTACACGCTCTGATTCTCCGTAGAAACTTTGGGGCACTCTTTGAAGTACTTTTATGTTGGTTGGATGAATCTGAGATTGTGTGATGCATACCGATAATCATGCCCACGGATACTTGAGGTGACAATGGAGTATCTAGGTGACATTAGGGTTTTGTTGATTTGTGTCTTAAGGTGTTATTCTAGTACTAACTCTTTTATAGATCGATCCGAAAGAATAACTTTGAGGTGGTTTCGCACTCTACCATAATCTCTACGCTTGTTCTCCGCTATTAGTGGCTTTGGAGTGACTCTTGTTGCATGTTGAGGGCTTGTTATATGATCTATCTATGTTATTATTGTTGAGAGAACTTGCACTAGTGAAAGTATGAACCCTAGGCCTTGTTTCCTACCATTGCAATACCGTTTACGCTCACTTTTACCACTTGTTACCTTGCTGTTTTTATTATTTCAGATTACAAAAACCTATATCTACCATCCATATTGCACTTGTATCACCATCTCTTCGCCGAACTAGTGCACCTATACAATTTACCATTGTACTGGGTGTGTTGGGGACACAAGAGACTTTTTGTTATTTGGTTGCAGGGTTGTTTGAGAGAGACCATCTTCATCCTACGCCTCCCATGGATTGATAAACCTTAGGTCATCCACTTGAGGGAAATTTGCTACTGTCCTACAAACCTGTGCACTTGCAGGCCCAACAACGTTTACAAGAGAAGGTTGTGTAGTAGACATTAGATACACACCATTTTTTATGGTGTACAGCGCGGAAGCAGTATTACCCTGCGACATAATACAGGATTCGCCACTCGTACGCATGTACGAAGAGAAGGAAGCCGAGTTAGATCGGCAGATAATTTGATGCCCCGAGGAGGAGTGCGATGTCACAAAGCCCGCTCCGCATTCTATCGCCAGCAGGCTCGACGATACCAAAGCAGAAGTGCGGGCCAAAACCTACAATATTGGTGAGCTCGCTTCACGACCACCGGAGAAGAAGAAGGACAAACTCAAACCCAAGTGAGAGGGTCCCTTCACATTGACAAAGTTCTCACCGGACGAGCGCATTCTTTACGTAATGCATCCGATAATGCACTCGAAGCCGAACCCATGGAATGTGGCAAAACCACGGAGATTCTACGCTTAGCGCCGAACACGTTGTTCGCCTCCTAAACCTCCCTTTGATTATGCCCCATCCCCTTTTCCTTTCTCGACCTTTTTCTCTTCACACAAAGTATTCAATATCATGGATTTCCGGATCACCCGCCGCACTAAGTGTGTGTTAATATTCGGGGCTTCCTATACGGAAGCTAAAAATGATTACTCACATGGCTTTTCACGTCAGATATGTATTCTTTTTCCATATGTGCCTTTTATTAACAATTATATGCATCGATATGACTTAAGATGTTGCCAAGCTGGGTTGCTCGATCTTGTGTTTATGCCCCACGCCTCAAGTAATCTCGCTAGGGCATAAGGGGAGCACCTCTGCTTGTTACTACCGTTCAGCCGGATGTACCTCAGATCGGGTGAAGCCAAATCTTGCTTCCTTAAGAGAATATTCGTCAACGAACAAAATATGTATTCGCTATCATAACATAAATCCTCGAAGTCTTGTATCCTGCGCCATCGTCAGTCCTGACATGCGATCGCCGATGCGCACTCTGTGGAAAGGAACCCTAACGAACTATTCTCTCTCGAAAATGTTTCTTACTATCCATGTAATATAACATAACTAGTTGGGTACTTGTCTGCTCAAGAACTTATGACCCCTACGCCTTTGTTTCCACGCATACCCCGGTTTTGTATAGCTGAGCGAGTATTCGACACACCCTGACTATAGGTTCCGGGCTAGCTAAAAGGTCCGCCATGACAAATGATTTTAATCCGCTAGGGCTAATCATGCCCATTAAATTACACAGCTTATTTGACTGATTACATTCCTCTTCTATACCATCCAACAGTGCTATCTAGCTTACAATCCTGTTGAGAATACTTAGCGGCTAACGCCACCGGTCATACACCGATTAACGGGAATTTCTGCCCATCGGCCCCGCCGCCCACTTCGCCATATGGTTAGGGTCCAGCTTGGTGTAGCGTCTTCACCATTGCCTGTGCTTCTTCGCCTTGCCGGCATGCTGATATCTTCCATAGATGGAAGCGCCGCCGGCCCTTTGAAGCAGGTCCGCAGTTCCCCATGCCATTCGGGCAAGAGGCTTGATGGCCACAAAGCCTCGAGCAACACCTGCATCACTTGCCGAGCTCGCCAGGCAAATGCAAAAGGTCTTGCAGTAAATCATTTGCGCATGAGGGCATCTCCTCCTTGGGGCGCACCCTAACATTCCTCGCAAGCAAAACTTTTCATTTATTTCCCGCCAAACTGCATAACAGTTTGTCTGGCACTTATCAAAATGCCGCTGTCAAGCCTCTAGTTCTCCTTCATGGAGTCCGCCACTGAGCACGGAGATCTTTTAACTCCACATCCAGCTAGACTTTGGCATCTTGAATATCGTTTTCTCCCGCCTAACTCGCTGTAAGAATGCGCCGCCAGCCTCTAGCTGCTTTTTGAGATGCGATGCGCCTTCCCACGCCTCCGGATTCACCCCGGATTTTCTATGTAAGTTTCGTTAGACTTGTCATATTACCCATTTACTAATTGATGCATCTTCGCATTTATTGTATAATTGTTACCAGATGAGGGCCTTTGGGGTTCCTCTAACTTGGCAATCGCGCCCTCGCTCGCCTTGCAGTCCTCCACCTCAAACAATTGCTCGCTCTTCTCACAAGGACTCAGACATAAATTGATCCTTAAAACTGTTGTTTCAACCGCTTCAAGTCTCAGGGCTACTGCTATACATACTTATCAAAATTTCTCACCAGATGTCTTTGGTATACTACTTTGTCGCTGGGCAAGCCCGCCTAAGCAGCTTGGACGACAAGGCCCACGAATTGAAGGCATTAAACGCCTCTTTGAAAAGATGTTGTTCAAGCACGCCCATCGGCGCTCGTGATTCATGGCGCCTCTACTGGAATTGTGGGTGAGAGCATGTCCGCACTCTCTGCTTGAGAGCTATGCGGTGCTGGCCTCTGTCCGCCCCGCCTCGGCTGGTCCTCAACCCGCTGGTGGAGACGTGATTGGTACGGTCTCCGGTATAGTCCGTTATTCTTCTTCCTGCATACAAAGGGCGCGGTGTCACATGTTAAATTCTATAATTATAGGACAAGTTATTGTTTTACCTCAGAAGCGTGTGTCAACCTCACCGCCTTCCTCTTGAGCCTGCCCGATCTGACGCCTGTGGTTGATTTAGTCCCTAGGGGCTCGCCTCGCCGGTCGTGCTTCGCAAATAGAGAGACGCCAAAGTTAAATTATAACACTGGGGAGTCTCTTCTAAGGACAGGGTTTTCTAGTTCAGCTTACACACGAAGAGGGAGCAGTCCAGTAGTCACCAGAACGGCCACTAGGGCGCCATCCCAGCTCGCCTCGATAAAATACCCTGCTGACAACCTCCACAATGATATCCGGGTCCACTTTAAGTCCCGGATCTAGGGCCCTTCCAGGGTCCACTGGTTGCGGGGAAGGGCTGAAGATTCCTTCTACGGCCCTCCTTAATTCCTGCCCGTACATTGATGCAAGTAATCTTAGCGTAAGAACGCTAGAGCAAAGTGGGGAAAAAAGAATGGCAACTTACCCACGCTGGGGGTTGTACATGGAGAATCCTTCCCGCGTTTTTATGCGAAGGAATTCCTCCTCTTCCCCTTTGTACAGGCCGGACACTATTCGTCGTAACAAGCACTTTGGAGTATTCGGAGGAGGAGCCTCCCTGCAATGCTGAAGACAAGACTACGCGCCAGATTCATTGTCATTGAAGCCTGGTTCAGGGGCTACTGAGGGAGTCCTGGATTAGGAGGTAGCCAGACAGCCGGACTGTGTACAACGTCCGGACTATTGAAGCGTGAAGATACAAGACTCAAGACTTCGGCCCGTGTCCGGATGGGACTTTCCTTGGCGTGGAAGGCAAGCTTATGCATCCAGATATTATATTTCCTTCCTTGTAACCGACTCCATGTAACCCCAGCCCTCTCCTGTCTATATAAACCGCGAGGTTGGTCCTTAGAAGGCCGATCGCAATTACAATCATACCATCATAGGCTAGCTCTTAGGGTATAGCCTCTACGATCTCGTAGATCTACTCTTGTACTACCCATATCATCAATATTAATCAAGCAGAAGTAGGGTTTTACCTCCATCAAGAGGGCCCGAACTGGTAAACATATGGGTCCTTGCTTTCGTTACCATCAGCCTTGACGCACGATCGACCCCTACCCGAGATCCGCCGGTTTTGATGACCGATAGCCGCCACGACATCATGGATGCCCACCATGGCGAGTCGACGCCGAGCTTGTCGAGGAGTGGTTGAAGGGCTGAAGCGCCGACCTTCCGGATGGACAAAGCAAGCCGAGGTAAGAGGTGGGGAAGTCTCTGACCGGCACGCGGGCTAGACGCGATCACGGCGTGGTTGTCGGCTGTGCATCGATGGGGATGCTGCGACTTGGAGAAGTTAGTGCACATCCCGTAAGCATCGCCAAGACTCTAAGAATGCGGCAGATTTGGAGAGGTCGTATGCGTCCGGATGGCGTAAGATCACCACATCATCGCCAGAGGGAGATGTTGATGCCCCGTGGCGGCAGAAGGCACTAGAGAACACCGACCACCGCCGACAAAGCAAGGAATTGAGGTTGTCGGCGACCATGACGAAGAGCATTGGGGATAGCGGGTCACCCTGCCGGAAGCCTCACTGTGGATGATCGGAGGTCCCGGGTTGCTGCTGATGAGGACGCGCGGTTTGGCCGTGCTAAGGAGGATGCGTACTCCATTCGCACTAAATACGCATCAAAGCCAAGGTGACGTAAGGGTGTTGAAATTGCAACTATCCCTAGGTGGTTTTGGTAATTCCTAATAATATATAGCTCATTGAGCTAACATTATTCCAAGATGAATGTTTTAGGAAAAGCTCAATGAATGGCATGGCATGGATGAGGAAAGTGGACCCCTCAAAATACTAAGGATAAAAGGATTGGCTCAAGCTCAAAAGCTCAAGACTCTACATTTTATATTTTAGTGATCCAAGATCACATTGAGTCTATAGGAAAGCCAATACTATCAAGGAGGGATGAGGTGTTGCTTAATGAGTTTCTTTCTCCATATGCTTAGTGATATGCTCCAAAGCCCTCAACTACTTTCTCACATCCACATATGACCCAAACCAAAAGTCAAACTCGGCCCCACCGATTCTTTCTATCCGCGCCACCGAGTCCAGATGCCATAGCCACCGCCACAAACCCTAGGCAAATCGGTCTCACTGATAGGGATCTCGGTCTCACCGAGATGGGATTGTAATCTCTCCGCTTCCTTCAGAACATTTCGGGTCCCACCGAGATGAGCGATCGGTCCCACCGAGATTGCAATGTAAACTCTCTGCTTCCTTTTCGTAACATTTCGTCCCACCAAATGAGCGAACCGTCCCACCGAGTTTACTCGACCAACTCTCCGTTAGCTTATTACCAAAGTCGGTCTCACCGAGATTGTGTAATTGGTCTCATCGAGATTACGTTATGCCCTAACCCTAACCATATCGGTCCTACCGAGTTGCATGTCGGTCCCAATCAAAATCCTAACGGTCATTAGATTTGTTGAATCGGTCCGACCGAAGTTTCTCAATTTGGTATCACCGAGATTGGTAAATTGTGTGTAATGGTTAGTTTTGTGTGGAGGCTATATATACCCCTCCACCCACTCTTCATTCGTGGAGAGAGCCATCGAACAAACCTACACTTCCAAAGACACATTTTCTCGAGAGAGAACCACCTACCCTTGTGTTGAGGCCAAGATATTCCATTCCTACCATATGAATCTTGATCTCTAGCCTTCCCAAGTTGCTTTCCACTCAAATCTTCCCCCACCAAATCCAAATCCTGTGAGAGAGAGTTGAGTGTTGGGGAGACTATCATTTGAAGCACAAGAGCAAGGAGTTCATCATCAACACACCACTTGTTACTTCTTGGAGAGTGGTGTCTCCTAGATTGGCTAGGTGTCACTTGGGAGCCTCCGACAAGATTGTGGAGTTGAACCAAGGAGTTTATAAGGGCAAGGAGATCGCCTACTCGTGAAAATCTATCGCTAGTGAGGCAAGTCCTTCGTGGGCGACGGCCATGGTCGGATAGACAAGGTTGCTTCTTCGTGGACCCTTCGTGGGTGGAGCCTCCGTGGACTCACAAGAACCATTACCCTTCGTGGGTTGAAGTCTCCATCAATATGGATGTACGATAGCACCACCTATCGGAACCACGACAAAAAACATCTGTGTTCCAATTATGCTTCAATTCTCCAAACCCTTCCCTTTACATTCTTGCAAGTTGCATGCTTTACTTTCAGCTGCTCATATACTGCTGCATGCTTGCTTGAATTGTGTTAAGATTGCTTGACTTGTGCTTAGATAGCTAAAATCTGCCAAAGACTAAAATTGGGAAAAGGATAACTTTTATTTGGTCAAGTAGTCTAATCACCCCTCTAGACATACTTTCGATCCTACAAGTGGTATCGTAGCTTTGGTCTCCATTTGCTTTGATTTCCATAGCTTTTGGTGGTCATAGCCTTAGTTTCACAACCTAGGAGAGTATGGCGCCTAGTGAGGGAAATTATCACCGTGAGAGGTCCTTACTTTGATGGTACTAATTTTGCTAGTTGAAGCACAAGATGAAAATGCATATTCTTGGACATAACCCCGCCATTTGCGCTTATCGTGTATTGGCTTGCAAGGTGAATTCTTTGATGGGAGAGAACCAACTGTGAAGCTAGCGAAGAGTTGAAGATGCTACAATACAACGCTCAAGCTTGTGATATCCTCTTCAATGGATTGTGCCTCAAGAATTCAACAAAATCAGCCGCCTTGAGAATGCAAAGGAAATTTGGGATACTTTGATTGATATGCATGAAGGTATCGACCACAAGGAATCCATGTTGATGTGCTTCAAAGTCAACTTGACAAGTTCAAAATGAAGGACGGTGAAGTTGTCGCTGAAATGTACTCTAGGCTTGCTCTTATCACAAATGAGATCGCCGGCTTAGGAAGTGAAGAGATGACCGACAAATTCATCATCAAGAAGATCCTAAGAGCTTTGGATGGAAAATATGATACCGTGCACATTGATCCAAATGATGCCCAATTACAAAGATCTCAAGCCAACGGAAGTCATTGGAAGAATTGTTGCTCATGAGATGTCACTCAAGGATAAGGAGGAACTTCACAACAAGTCAAGTGGTGCTTACAAAGCCTCATGTGAAGCCCCCACATCATCAAGTGAGAAACAAACCTTCAATGAAGAATTGAGCTTAATGGTGAAGAACTTCAACAAGTTCTACAAGAATAGAAGCAAAGAGAGAAGCTCCAAGTCAAGGTCATACAATGACAAAAGATCTTCTAGTCGAGAGCGCAATTGCTACAATTGTGGGAGACCCGGACGCTATTCCAATGAGTGTACGGTACCCTACAAAAGAAGAGAAGAATCACCCAAGAGAAGAAGTAGAAGAGAAGAATCACCACCAAGAGAGAGGAGGAGTTGAGATGATCGTTATGAACGAAGACCTCACATGAGAAGCAAAGATTCGAAAGGAAGGACAAGTCATCAAGGAGCTACACAAACGAACACATCAAGCTCATTTGGTGAATGGGTATCCGCCCGACCGACAATCACTCCGAGAGAAGTTATCACTCGACCAATATACTCAAGATGAAGGTGTTGCCGGTCTAGCACTTGTGTCAACCAACCCCTACGACATATTTGATTCACCAAATGAAGGAATTGAAGATGCTTCATGGCCAAAGGTCCAAAGGTAACACATCCTGAGTATGTTGATTTCAATAGTGATGAAGACGACTTGTTAGGTGATGATGATTTACTTGTTGACAACTCTAGTGATGAATACTATGATGAAACGTCAATTAATCATGCTAATCAAGATAAAATGAATGACAATGATAAGGAGAAGATTGAGCTTCTAACTAAAGAACTAAACACTCTTAAGTTAGCTCATGAAACTATCTTAGAAGATCATGGAGAACTTTTAAGGACTCATGAGAAGTTACGCTTTCAAAAGCTCAACCTTGAGCAAGAGCATGAGTTCTAAAGGCAATCAATGATGATCTCCAAGAAAAGTTCTTCTTACATTGCCAAGCTGCTTACTCTTATCTACTTACATGCCTCAAGTCAAGTCTAGTAACAAGAACAAGAAGGATTCTTCCTCTAGTAGTAACAATATTCATGCTAAATCCAATGTTGTTGCTTCTAGTAGTTCTCTTGATTCCACTAATGATTCTCTTAGCCAAGTTACACTTGAGCAAGAAAATAGCTTATTGAAGGGAATTATAGAGAAAGGTGTTTACAAGAGCCTTGCCGGGAGTAAGCAATTTGAGGAAATTGTACGCAAGCAAGGAAGGCACCGGAAGAACCATGGTGTTGGTTTTGAATGAAAGTTCAATGCCAATGGAGTTGAGTGGGAAGAAGATCAATACCCCAAGACAAAGTTTGTTCCTCAACAAGAGAAGTAGGATCCTACTTCCTTCAAGGGGACACAAGCTCAAGATGATCTTCCACCACAAGACCACAAGCAAAAAGGCAAGGATAAGCTTCAAGAGGAGATTGATGCGTTTGAAGAAGCTCCAAAGGCCTTGGTCAAGTGAGTTCCCAAGACTACGTCAAGCTCTACTTCATCAAGTACGACTACAACTCCAAGGATTCCCATCAAGATGATGTGGATCCCGAAGAAGAAGAACTAGAGAGTTCTTGAGGGTGACTCCACCAACATATTTCACTCATATCATTTTGGCGACTACAAGTGCAATCAACTGTCACATCTTGCACTAGTTCAAGGAGTCACAAACCCTCTTGTTGGTAAGACAAGGGACAAGGTAACCTAATGCTCTCATAGACATTATCTTGTGTGTGCATCACTCTATGTCTATGGATATCCTCGTTTGTTCCTTGTGG
>JAHIAM010006131.1:0-67174 GCA_021605205.1 Aegilops longissima | reverse complement strand
AAGGTGTCTGCAGCCAGAATTGGGAACCTCCTCGAATGTCAAGCAGCTTCACAGCTTTTCTTGGTCTTGCAAGCTATTGTCAAGATTCGTTGAGAACTTCTCTAAGATTGCAAAGCCTCTTTCCAACCTCCTCCGTAAGCATGTGAAGTATGTCCGGCTCCCGAGTGTCACGTTGTTTCAACACCCTCAAAGAGAAACTCACACAGCTCCTGCCTTGACTCCTCCCGATGAATCCAAGCCATTCAAGTTTTCTCGTGATGCTTCTTCAAGGTCTCGTGCTGTGTTAATGCAAGAGAAGAGAGTTGTGGCTCATACTCTCGTCACCGAAGCCCAACGAAAAGAACTACCCCACTCACGATCTTGAGTTGGCGGCAGTTGTCCATGCATTGATAACATGGAGACATCTCTTGTTGGGAAGGAAAGTGGACATTTTCACCGATAACAAGAGTCTCAAGTATATCTTCACTCAACCGAACCTCAACCTCAGGACAACTCGATGGGTCGAAATGATTCAAGAGTACAACCCAAGTATTGAATATACTCCGGCAGCTGCCCACCATCGTTTCAAAGAGTCGGCTGTCGTGCTACCGGCGCAAAGACAAGACGACATCGTAAGAGCACGACACCTATGTCGTGGTTTACTAACAGAGTTGATGATTGCCGCAGCAGCGGCAAGAATAAAGAAGAAGTGAATGCAGAGCATCGATACCCTGTAATTCATGCACGGGTCCGAGAAACCCATTAGCCGGAGCTGCGCTGATCACCCGAGGTGATGCCAATCCGGCTCCTACGCCCCGGTCTTGGGAGCCACCTTTCCACGGATAGCGGGCCGCCGCTTTCGCGAAAAGTCGATAGATCGAGGCAGCAGCATCAACATCCTGCATAAGGATAATATGGAGAAGCTAGAATCAAGCAAAGACAACTTCAACATAGTCGGACTGTGTTCCACGGAATTGTACCCGCCTTTCCTGCCACCGATTGGCAAGATTTCGATAGACGCCCTCTTTGGGGACAAGGATCACTTTCACGAGAGCCAGTCCGTTCAAGTGGTGGACCTGAAAGCCCTACCATGCCCTGCTTAATGACCTGCCTTGGCCAAGTTCATGGCGGTCCCCCACTACGCCTACCTCAAGATAAAGATGCCGAGCTCCAAGGATTCTCGACCGAGCCGGCGATTACGTAAAGTCGTCCGCCTGCAAATGAAAGCAGCCGGCTGGCCGAGTCCCCGGTGATCGTGAAATGAGAAGCTGCCCGGATCGGGTTGTGCCAAGGGTCGGCAAGCAACCAGAGATATCGCCCACCCCAAGGAGTCGAAGTTGAGGGCCTGCCTGCCGCCAAAGAGACCAAGAAGATACCTTTGACCCGAGCACCCCGGAGAGATACGCTGTCATAGGTGCGAACCTCGACAGCAAATAGGAAGGCGAGCTCGCCGATTTCCTCCGTGAGAATCGACATCTTCGCATGGTCCCCAAAGAGATGCCAGTGTACCGACGGATTTCACTGAGCACAAGTTACATGTCCGATCTGATGTGAATCCTGGCAGCAGCCCTTTGCGCCACACCGTCAAGAGAAAAGAAGAGTTGTTGGAGAAGAGATAGCCTGCCCTCGCAGCTGGTTTCATCATGGAAGTTTTCTTTCCGTAATGGTTGGCTAACCCGGTCTTGGTACTAAAGAAGAACAAGCAAGGGCGGATGTGTATTGACTACACAAGCCTCAACAAAGCCTGCCCTAAGGACCCGCTCATTGCTAAGAATTGATCAGTGATAGACTCCACAGCCGGATGCGAGCTGTTGAGCTTTAGATGCATATTCAGGATATCACTAGATCAAGCTGAACCCGACCGACAGATTGAAGACCGCCTTCATCACGCTCGCTTGGAGCCTTCGCCACCCGACCATGACGCTCGGCTTGAGGAACACCGACGCCACCTTTCAGCTGCTGTATGCGTATGCCTCCTCAAGCAGTTTATAGAAACGCCACGCTTACGTGGACGACGTGGTGGTGAAGACGAAGAAGCGAGGAACGCTGTTGGAAGACCTCAAAGAGACCTTTGAAAACCCGCGCCAATTCCAGATCAAGCTCAACCCAGAAAATGCGCTTCGTGTACCAAATTCGCCAGCCCTTGGCTTCCTCGTATCCGAACGCTGCATAGAGTGCAACCCCGAAGATCAAGGCAATCGAAGGATGGAAGTACCCCACCGACCGCTAGATGTGCGAAGTTCACCGCTGCTTGGCATCTATCACCTGATTTATCACCGGTCTGGGAGAAAGCTCTTCCTCCGCACTCAGCTTATGAAGAATACCACCTTCTTCGAATGGAACTCCAAGGCGGACGGCTTTTCTCCGCTTGAAGAGAATGCTGACTACTCCCCCGGTCGGCGGTTCGACTCCAAAGGAGCCCATGCTTCTGTGATATTGCCGCCACCAAAGCAGGTAGTCAAGATACCACCGAGTTGAACGCAAGGAGGAAGGCAAGGCGCCACCTGTCCGAGACCAGTAGACACCCGAGCGAGGTAATCGCCGACCTCCAAGCAGTAACTACCCCACTACCAGAAGATGTGTTACGCGCACTTTGCCGCCAAGAACTTGAAGCCTTACTTTCAAGAGCATCCAATCACCGTGGTTTGCACGGCCCCACTAGCAGAGATCATCGGAAGCCAAGATGCTTCAGCCGAGGGCCAAATGGGCCTCAGAGTTGGCCCCTACACCATCTTTTACCAGCCCCGCACCGCCATCAAGTCACAAGCACCGCCGATTTCCTCGCCGAATGGGCCGAGACTCCAGACCGCCAAATACCGACTCCACCCATTGGCGATGCACTTTGATGGTTCCAAGATGCGACCGGCTTGGGAGCCAGCAGTGGTCCTCACTTCCCTAAGGGCTATAAGCTCAAGTACGCTGCAGATCCATTTCGCCGCCCAACAACGCCGCCGAACACGAGGCGCCATCCACGGGTTCGCTTGCCAAAGAGCTTGGCATTCGCCGGATCCTCGTGCTATGGCGATTCGACTTGGTGGTCCATCACCATCCGCGACTAGGACGCCTAAAGATGCAATATGGCAAGCTACCGCTCGTACACAGCAGCTGAGTGGATATTTTGAGGGATGCGAATTCTCCATGTGCCAAGAAACGCATAACGACCAAGCAGATGCCCTGCAAGAATCGTTCCACCTGTCAGCAATACCATCCGCGTCATTCTTCAGCCGCTTTCTTAGGCCATCTCACAAACCGCTACCAGATTCAGACTCCATTTTTGTGCCGGCTCTCAAGAAGTCGGATCCGACTCCAAAGCCTCAAAGAGACGGCACAAGAATCGCAGCAGACGCTTCTAAGAACGCCGGTAGAATCGGTTGCCCGGACTTCGTAACCTGCCCGGGATCATGGGCGACCATTGCGAAGACTCCAAGATTGCCCGGGATCTGCGCTTAGTCGGCCTGGGACTTCTTCAACCCAAAGAAGCTGCTGCAGACTCCAACCCGCCGGGCTCCCAGCCCAGCCGCCTCGGCCCAAGTAGCAGACTGGCAACAAGAAATAGCAGCACCCCATGGGCCCAGCCCATCCTCAAGTTCTTAGTGCGGAGAGCTACCAACGATGAAACCTTGGCTCGGCAAGTGCAACGCCGAGCGGCAGCCTACACTATAGTCAATAAAGAGCTGGTCAGCGAAGGCCACCGATGTCTACCAACAGCATGGCCGAATCGAGCAAGGCCAGCAATCCTTGAAGACATCCATCGTATGAAAAGGGCCATCATGCAGCCTCAAGAGCACTTGCCGCCAAAGCCTTCCGACACGGTTTCTTCTCGCCAACTGCCCTAGAAGAGGCCAAGGAATTAGTTCAATAATGCAAGGTGCTGTGTTCCGCTTCCAAGCCGCTTCACCCGCTTCAGCCAAGACTATCCCCATCGCCTCGCCCTTTGCTGTTTGGGGCCTGGACATGGTGGGACTATTCAAGACGGCACGAGGTGGTTTAACTCACTTACTTGTCGCGTGGACAAGTTCACCAAGTGGATAGAAGCAAAACCCATCAAGAAGTTGAATGGTCCCACGCAGTGACTTTCATCACCGACATCACGACTCGCACGGCGCATCACACAAAGATCATCACCGACAAACGCACAAATTTCGCAAAGGCGCTTCGCCCATTTCTGCGCGACGCAGGCATCCGATCGACTTAGCGTCTGCTGCCCATCCGCATTCAAACGACTCAGGTGGAGCGAGCGAATGGCCTCATCCCGTCTCGCATCAAGCCTCGATCGTCCAACCATCGGAGCTGCTCAGCCGCTCGGCCGCTTGAGGAGTTGCTACCGTCCTCCGAGTCTCGCAGACGACTCAAACAAGTCAACTGCTTCACACCCTTCTTCCTCGCTCACGGTGCCAAGCCGCCATCCCAACGGATATAGAGTTCGACTTCGCGAATCACCATGTACATCAAGAGGAAGGTAGAAGCATCGTTAAGACGGCATCGATTTGTCGGAAGAGGGCCGGCTGTTGGCACTCACCGGTCCAAAGATCTACCAGCAGAGCTCGCGCCACTACTACAACAAGAAGGTCAAGCCAAGATCATTCCTAGAGGGCTACCTTGTGCTCCGGCTGATCCAGCTAACAGCCGGCTAGCACAAGCCGTCGGGCGCCTTTGGGAAGGCCCATTCATCATCAAGAAGTGTCGGGCAACGAC
Source organism: Aegilops longissima (assembly GCA_021605205.1). Classification (NCBI taxonomy): domain Eukaryota; kingdom Viridiplantae; phylum Streptophyta; class Magnoliopsida; order Poales; family Poaceae; genus Aegilops; species Aegilops longissima. The sequence continues at coordinate 62,500 of JAHIAM010006131.1, read as the reverse complement.
TCCTACTACCCGATCGACGCCGTAAGCCCCGAGCACGCAAGAGGGATGACTCCGCAAGGAGACGGAGCGCCATGGAATGCTAATCTCCTCCAAGATTTTACGCTTGATGCAGTATGTACCACACTACCCTTTTGTGTTTGAAATACTAAGACTTCGGCCCCCGAGACGCAGCCTGGGACTGCCTCTTTGTTATCTGTATGATAAGAAATATGCCTTTGAGTATGTTACCCTTGATTATGCTGTTTGGCACCGGGCTCGACTAGTCGGCCCGGGGATTCGCCGCCTTTGAGCTATGAAGTGCTTCCCGAAGTCAGACAAGTAGCATGCGGTGCCTAAGCCGTCTCCTGTCAGAAGCCGTAGCTCGCAGAGCGACTGTTTGGTGGTCAGGAGTATGGTAGAGCGGACGCCCACACGAAAAAATGGCTAAGGACCCAAAGCATAAACATAGTTTAAATCGGCTTCCAGCCCGTTTCGTGAAACCGACTCTCAAGAAGCCGGCTTGCCATTTTCTACCCAACTTGCTTAAACGACTCTAAAAAAATGGCCAAGTACTTGCCTTCTCAAAGTAGCCAAGCACTTGACCTAGATGGCAATCCGCAGAGCGGTTTGCCCGACGGGCAAGGTGGCATCTAAGGGAAGGCGGCAAAGGAAAAAGCCACAAGAGCAATAAGCAAGGAAACATAAAATTAGAATAATATTTACACAAACTTAGGCCCTTGGCCGGATCTTCGAGCAGAGGTTCAGAATACACCCCGCGGGTGGAATTGTGCAAATTAATAAAGTTCTTTCAAAAATACTAGCAAACAGATAAAATAAAGGCAAGGCAGCGGCCTAAGAAGCAGCGGATGGGGTTGGAAGGCCGGAGGCGGTGGCGCGCCAGCGCCGGGCGGCCGACCGGGCGTCTCGCTTGATCGCTCTCGGCAGCAGCTGGTCCAGATGGGCACGCTGCTCGTCGGAGGCGCGTCGAGCCGAGGCTGGTCGCCCGCCCGCCTTTCCGGCGCCTACATGCCGCCTCCGCTCTTCTCTCGCCTTTTCATCTCGGCGCTGAGTCGATCACCTCCGCTGAGTCCTCGCCAGAGTCCGGGTTCATCCCAACCACTCCGCGGTAAGTTTCCCCACCGCCTTCAGCCCGCCAGGATGAAGACACGGTGTCCGTAGTCGGCGATCGCCGCCAAGACGCCGACGAGGGCGCCCTCCGCGCCAGCAGCTCCGCCTGGCTTCGACCGAACGCTGCCAGCCGGGTCCAGGTCGAGCCTCGATACCACGCCGACAAACTCTGTGGCTCGGCGAGCCCACAGCCCGAGCCGCGAGTCCTTCCAAGCCTCAAGACAGCTAGCCACGACCTCCAGCTGGCCGGGGTCCGGCTGAGAGCGCAGAACTGCATGTCCGCCACAGGCAGCAAATACGGGTAACGACATCAGGAAGACGGCACAACATCCGATGTGCCGCCGCAGACGAGCCTCAATGCTCAGGAGCTGCTCGACAAGGGTCGGGGCGCTATTGCGATTCAGCGCCACCCCGCCTCACAAGGCCGGGCCTCGATGGCCTGATTGGTCAAGGTGACCAGGAAGAAGTCTGCCAAGAAGAATAAAAGCAAGTCGAAAAACAGGAGCCGGCTTAACCCATAGTCGGCAACCCAAAAGAGAAAGTAAAAGCAAACTTACCATCGACGATATCTTCGATTTCATGGAAGCCGGAGGTCAGCTGCGCTTCCCTGCCGGGTCCTGTGGAGCGCCGCCTCACCCGCCAGAGAGCGGCCTCTTTCTTTCTCCGCTTCACCAGGCCGCTTGAGCAGCACCTCCGCCTCCGCCACATGCAGAGCAGCAGGTCGCGGCTCAAGGGCGTAGCTTGCCGTGACTCCTCCTCTTTGGCGCCCAAAGCAGTCTCGTCAGACCAGTGCCTCGCAGAGCGGCGTTGGACTCGAATAATAAAAGAAGAAGGACGCAAGTCGCTGCCATTAAGGTCGCCAGAAGATCCGCCCGATCACAGCAGCACGGTCCGAATCTCGGGACTACAGCCCATGGTGCGCCAAATACTTCCAAGAAGAAACTCACTGCCTCGCCAGTCAGCAGCCCGCCGCCTTCAACGCTATGGTTGAAGGCAGAGCGGAGGTTGTGATACTCCTATAACAAGAATTCCGACATAGGTAAAAACTTGAAGTAAGCAAATAAATTCCGGCCGCCTGCAGAGCCGCCTCAAACTCGGGATTACACTCCAGCAGGGCCGCCGCCGCCTCACGAGAAGAGCAAGAGAAAATTCAGAAATTAAACATACCCGCACGGCGGATCACGATGCCAAAGCGCCAGGAAAGGTTCCGAGGGCGCCGCTTCAGCCCACAGCTTCGCTTGGACGTCCAGGAGCGCCATGTTCAGCGTGCCCGTTCGCAGCCGCCTCCTCGCACTCCACCCAACGGGCGCGGCGCTTGTCGCCTCAGCGTCAGGGATGGCCGAGCTGGCGGCGCCGGTCTCCAAGGGGCGCGGCGCCGAGGTCGCCTTCTCAAGACGGCGCCGCGCTGGCTAAGCGACTTGAAGAAGCGGCTGTGCCATGGCTCGCTGTCGGTCGGCAGCACAGCGGGTCCGCCACCTGTTTGCTCACGCGATCTCGCACATGGGCGGAGGCGGTAGAGGTGGCGCGCGCTACCGGGCGAAGAGACTTCTGCCGCCTTCCTCCCCGCGACGGGACCTCACCACCGACTCCTCCGACTGCCCCGTGAACTCCGGGCGTGGTGGCGCAGAGCTCAGCGGAGTAACGAGCAGCGCCGATCAAGGCGGCGGCCTCCTCGGCTCGCTTTTTGCTGCAGCGGCGGACCGACCGCCTCGGCCTCCGCCTTTCTCCCGACGGGCAGCCTCCTCCTCGTCAAGGCTTCTCCTGCGACTCGGCTCTGTTGCCTCCCGGAGGGCGGCCGCAGGTTCAACCCGCCGACTATTGGCGGACGTCTCCGCCGACCCCATGACGGAGGTGGCGGCGACCCTCTCCAAGGTGAGGGGAGCCCTGATAAGGAAAAAGGACATGAGAAGAGTCGGGCAAGACGGACCAGAAGAAAACAAGACAGAATAAAAAATACTTACGCGGAGACCAGCGGTGGCTTCTTCACCTCCTTGCGGTAGCGGTTAGCCTCACCGCTTTTCAAGGCTGAGTCGCGGCGGCCGCCTCTGAATTTTTGGTTTGGCCGCTTCATTGACTCAGCCCGCCTGGCGCCTCTTGCGCCGCCTCGACTCCCAAAGGCGGCGGAGGAGCTCATACTGGATGGCCGGCTCACTGGCGGCGGGGGCGATTTCTTCGACGCCATCATCGGGCTAGTCGGCAAAGGTGGCCAAGGCCTGAAGTCGTCGGCCCTCCCCTCCTCGGCGCCGGCCTCCATCGCCGCCACACCCAAGTCGGGTCGCCGGCGCCGCCTCCGCCTCGGTCGGGACGACCACGAGCCGGCCTCAAGGGCGCCGCCGAGGGCGGCATGAGAGGATTCTGAGTCGGAAAACCAAGGAAAATTAGAGCCGGAATCCGGCTGAAGAAGGAAACGGAGAAGCAAGAGACGACTTACCAACGGCGGGGGATTGTCGCGAGAGTACGGCTCCTTGCTGAACTGCCATTCCTCCGTGAGGCCGCAGTTCACCAAGAAGTTCACCGTGTCCACCACCTCCGCGTGGGGCATGTCCTTGGAGCACAGCCGGCTGGGGTCCCGGCGGCGCCATCCGATATATCGATGAGGTCGGCCTTGAAGAGGGAGAACTCGGCGCGCCACGAAGGCGGCCAGCAAGTCTGCCCCGGTCAGGCCCTCCGAATCTATCATCACGTGGAGTCTGCGACGGGCGGCGTTGCTTTCGAGTCGCCGTCTGGCCCTATAGGACCAGCTGGTGGGTCGGCTCACAGCCGCCGCCCACGAGGGCGGCAGTTGACCCACCGCCGGGGCGACGTTTGACGAGAAGTATTAACGCTGCCACATCTTCACCGACTTGATGAGGGAGATGGCAGGGAAAGGGTTCTCGGGCACCAGCCTCCTCTTGGCGATTAACGTGCCGCACAGAGCCGACACGCGAGCGACGTGGGTCCCGAAGCCGCTGAAGAATTCCCCACAGCTCGATGGTGGGGAGAACTCCGAGAAAACCTTCGCATAAGGATGCGAAGGCGGCCAGCAGCACCACCGTGTTGGGGGTGAGATGGTGCGGCTGGAGCCCGAAAAATTCCAAGAATGCGCGGAAGAAGCCGCTCGCCGGCAGCCCTAGCCCGCGCATGAGGTGCGAGCAGAAAATGACCCGCTCGCCCTCCTCCTTCGCCGGCGTGATTTCGCCCTCCGGCGTGGCGCGGGTCCGCACTAGGTGGCTGCCGGGGATGCGGCGCGTTTGACGAAGGAATTCGATGATGTCGTCATCGATGATGGAGCCGTCCCACACGCCGGAGCGCGCGGTGGGAGGCGTGGCGGCGGATGAGGAGCTCATCACCGCGGCGCGGCAAGGCTCGGTGCGGAGGAGCGAGGAAGAAAACGAGGCTCGGCGCGGTGGAGCGAGGAAGAAAACGAGGCTTGGCGCGGTGGAGCAAGGAAGAAGACGGGCAGGAGCGGGAAGAGAGAGCGCGGCGCCACCGCCTCCCCCCGCCTACTTATAGGCGCCAGGCTGCGGTTGAGGGGCGGGCGGGATTAATCGCGCCCACGCCCCCACGCCTTCACGATTTAACCCACGACGTTATCGCGCACGATAACGACGTGGAGCCCAACCGCCAAGACGATCGCAGCGGATCCGCTGCGCGCCGGGCACGGTAGTGGCGGGCCCTCCCGACGGGCCTGTCTTGTCATGCGCGTGGCTGGCAGACTGCCCCGCCACGTGGCGTCAAGGGCGGGAGCCCGCAGCGGGCGGCTGCCGAGAAGCTTATCAGGCACGCCGCCCGGATCCCGCTGCGACCTTCGAAACCTTTGAAGAGCAAGACGGCCCCCTGCAAGGCCGACTCCAGCTAGTCGGCTCAAGATGGAGACGGCGGCCGAGTCCAGATTCTTCTACCAAAGGGATGAAGCTGTCGAGGCTCCTCGACAAGCTGCCCTCGGCGCCTCACCAGCTTCGGGGACTACTGTCGGAGTAATGGGCCACGGGTAGGCAGAACCGAGCCCCTGAACCTATAAAACATCGGGCAGACTGCGCCTCAGCCCCAAGACAAAGAGCCTTCATAGAGTCGGCAACAGAGTCGCCGACTGCCCCTCTAGGCCGAGTCCCAGAGACGGCCTCAGGACGAGCCGACTCCAAGCTAGCGACCTCCAGTAAGGCCGGCTTCAGGGAGTTGGCCCGCGACCCCAACCACCTCCTGCCTGAGCGACTACGAGCGGGACGGGATAAAGCCGCCTCGCGGCCCATCCCTGCCCCGCCCATAAAGGGCAGGTATGGCCACAGAGCGCCGTACCGACGGAGATCTCCGTCCGGCGCGGCACTGTTGCCACGCCGGCCCTGACATCAGCCCCGTGGGTAGATTCATGTATCCACGATGGCCTGTCTGTACGACCGGAAAACGGCGGGACCCGCCTGTCGGCGGGAGAACCGAAGATGGCGAGAGCGCCCCAAAGACGGACCCGATGGAGTCGGCCTCCGGGAGTCGGCCGACCCCTCCCACGGGCTCCACGCGCCATTAACCAGACAAGACGGGGAATGGCAACAGTGATCGCCCGCCAGGCGGCGACACTGTTGCCATGATCCCATGACCAAGCTCCCGTCATTAGAAGCACGGCTACAGTAATCTGCAGCTGCAAGACTCGCCACAAGGACAAGGGGCTGTCGGCCCCATGTCGGGTTGCCGACCGGCCCACTAGTCAGCGGGCCCCAGAAGTCGGCGGAGAAGACGGCGACTTAGAGACTGACGGCTTGGACCCGCGCCCAGCCGGATTACCATTGTACCCCCGGGGGTAGGCCTATATAAACCCCCCGGGGCACCCATGCAAAGGTGGGAAGCTAGTAGTTTTAGACACACACATAGAGGGAGAGAAGAGCTAGCCGTGCCCTTCTCCTTCCTCACCCCGAACAGCTCAAGGAGCATCTTGTACTCACTTTGCCATAGTGATCATGCGGAGACCCAGAGCAGCAAGAGGGGTGTTATCTCTGAGAGCCCCGGCTGGGTAAGATTCTCCGGCGGCATGTCTTCGCCTCATCCTGCTTCTGAGCACCGGCGACGCTTCTACTGCCCTCCATGATAAGCCATCCTTGGCATATGTCGCACCCAACCCCGACATTCATCCAACTAGTTTATCGCTCATCTTGGTCCTGTATCTCGCCAAAATTCTACATTGCAGCATTTAGAAAGGAGGCGGTTGAGAAAATGAACCACCCAAATTTTTGTGCAGTTCAAGCTGAAATGGAGCATCCTTGGCGCCCAGACTGATTAAGTCCCGTATGAATATATGCCACAACCACCTTGTCTGGAATCTTTAGACTCCATGCCATATAGTTCGCTACCATATGTGCCGATAACCAAAAGGCACAAGTTGGGACCAAAGACTGGACTGCGTTTTTCTGGGCTATGCACCAAGCAATATTTTTAGCGTTCACTCTCCTAATACTTGGAGTTTGACAATTGGTTGACGCCGATTGATACTCAAATGAATATAGGCACTTCTTGTCAACATCGATGCTTGTCTGAGTGAACTTTCGAGTACATAGAAGCAGCATAAGTACCTGTCCATCTCGATCATTTTGTGCAGTTCTACCAAATCACCCGATGTAATGATTTGCTCATGAGTTTAGGCTCCAAATTACTCCTTTATGAAATCGCAAACAAGAATACAATACCAAATTACCAATACATATGACAGGCACAATAATCAGGATAAAGACCAGTACCAACTTGTGTGAGGTAGCATATCAATTACTATTTCCTTTGACTGAAAGCCGAGGTAAGCCAAGCGACTGACAACAAAGGAAGAAGCAAGTGGATATTAGCGATCGACAGTGAAAGGACGGAAGTCGTCGAGGCAATGAAGCACCCAAAGTTTTGTGCAGTTCCACCAAAATCGAGCATCCTCATTGGCACATATATTGAGAGAGTGTAATTACTGTAATAGTGGGACTAGTTTATGAAACATACACTAACAAATAGAAGCACCCTCATTATCTTAATGGGTAAAGTTAGCAACATAGTAGTCTTGCTTAAAGAGAGGTATTAGTTTGTTTAATAGTGCCAATTAGCTCAACTCAACACTCATAGCATTGCCACTTATCATAGGTTGCAAAACTTAAAAGTGCAAAGATAAAGGAGGTTCTCATGACAGTAGCACGATACAAATAAAGATGACAGCAAACTAATATGGATGAAGGCCTTAGGCCCGTACCAACCTGAGAAAAAAAGCTTATTCATGTAGTCCCATAAGAGATGATAAAGCACTCTCTGGAATCACACAATAGTATATATTTGTGTGCACTTCAAATGTATGGTTGAAATCACTCTTGTTTACCAGTGCTGAGATTATATCGAAAGATTATCAAGAACTTCCAGCAGAGTTAAAGCACTGGGTGGGATACAGTTCATTGTATTGTCTTGTGTAGTTCCACTAAAATGTATGATTGGCACAACATGATCCCTGTTTGCACAAGTAGGAACATGGTGAAACCTTCATTAGCTTATTGAGAAAGGATAGGAAGACATTAGCATACTACTCAAACAGTAGCATCAAATTCATGATGGACAATACGCAAAACATTGCCTCATTGAACCAATGGCAAAAAATTGACATGCAAAACAATAGCACTATTATGTCATGACACTAATAATATTCCCTCCCTGCTCCACCACATGATTCACCTCCATAGACAAACATTCACACGTACATGATTCAACATAGGGTCCTACTAAAGATTTGTTTAACTCCAACAGGAAAATTAGGCAGTAATAAATTATTGGTACTTAAGTGCTCCTAATTAATTAAGTGAGACAGTAGAAGTGGAAGGGCTCCCTGGAGGATCGTCTCACATGTAAGGTAGTCGTTGCCGGAGACCTTGAATAGCCTCGACTGAGGCCTCTGGCTTCAGCAAGATCTCCTTGGCACTGTTTATTCTTCTTCTTCTTCCTCTTCATGCTATGTTTCTCTTTCTCCTCACCAGTTGGTGAAACCAAGTACATGATTGGCCTTTAATTCAGAATTGGTTTTGTCAGTGAGGGAGTACAAGTGTACTAGTAAAAAACAACATTATTTTCTCATGGCAGTCAAAAAATAGAAATGAACACATGCATTAAATATCATTCTTACCTAAAGGAAGGTTATTGCGCCAATATGGATGATGAGGATTGGAACACAGATCTCCCTTTGTGCAGTTCCACCAAAATGAACCAATTGTTCTGTCGGAGTAAATGACCGCGGGTAGCCTAGCCGGCTCCCCCTGGGACTTATGAAAAAATTACGAGCCAATCAAGCCCTCCAACATCCCAGACGCGGGGCCACCTTCCCCAGGCCGGCTGACTCTCAGGCCGGCTACCGGGAGGCGGCCCAGCCCTAAAACCTCCAGGCAGAAGGCCATAAGAGAACCGACTCCCCAAGGAGCCGGCCACCAGAGGGCCGACTCCGCGAAGCCGACTCCAGGAAGCCGGCTCCCCAGCAGGCAGCCAAGGCCGCACCCTCAGAATCTGCACCCTCATAACGGCGATGAGACGGGGTGTGGCTACAGTGAAGCCTGCCACCCCCGCATCCCGGAGCGCGCATGGCCACAGTGCGCCATACGGGGCGGCCATCACCCGTCCGGCATGGCACTGTTGCCATGCTGACCATGACGTCACCCACGACAGGTTGTCAGTATTGACCCGCAGGCGGCGGGCCCCTCCGGTCAGAGAGATGCCCGAAGGCGGCTTGGCCTCCCCTAGTCGGCCTGAGGCATGGCCGGCTTCCCACAGCCAGCTTGTTCCCTCCCTCGAAGGAAGCGCCTCATTAAGGAGACAAGATGAGGTGATGCTGCAGTGATCGCCGCCAAGGCGGCGGCACTGTAGCCACGCTTACCCCGACGAAGCCCTCGTCATCAGGATTGAGGCAACAGTAACCAGCCCCCGACAAGGCCCTTAGCGGTGGGGCCAGCCTGTCAACCAAGAAGCCGGTAGCCGGCGGGACCCACCAACCGGCGGGACCCAGCTGCCAGCGGATAAGCCGGCAAGCGTAGACGCTGACGGCTAGGGCCCACACCCAGCCGGATTACCATTGTACCCCCGGGGGGTAAGCCTATATAAACCCCCCGGGGCACCTATGCAAAGGGTTGATCTCTTAGAGTTTTAGACACCACATAGAGAGAGGAGGAGAGCTAGCCAAGCCCTTCTTCTTCCTCTCGCCGAACAGCTCAAGGAGCCTCTTGTAGCTACTTGTTCATCTAGTGATCATGCGGAGACCCCATGAGCAGCGAGGGGTGTTATCTCCACGGAGAGCCACGGCTAGGTAAGATTCACGGCGTGCATGTCTTCGCCTCATCCTGCTTCCGTGCACCGACGACGCCTTATTGGCTCCCACAATAATAAGCCACCCGTTGGCATATGTCGCACCTACCACCCGCATTTGGCGCCCACCATGGGGCCAGTGCACCGTCCGTCCGAGACCTGTTCGGGCGGAACCTCTTCCTCCCCAAATGAGCGTAGCCAGCCCGGCATGCTCGATGGCGCTTGCCCCAATGCGGTGCAAGGCGTCGCTGACGCTTGCGAGGCGAGCTGCCTCGCCGATCTTCTTGGCGAGGCTCACATCTCCGACGAGCCCGCCTTCAACGTGGGCACAGGCTGCCCCGAGAGCCACCTCGTTAGCCTCCTCGACTAGCACCATGTCTCCAGCGAGCCCGCTGTGGATTTAGAGTCGGTTAGCTCCACTGACCCGATGCTTGTTGACTCCGACACGGCATCGCTCGATGCTTTCCCCACGAATGTTGTGATCTACGACGACCCGTTCCCCCGAGCTGACAGCTGTGGTAGCGCCATCACCGAGGTGGTGGCCATCGGTAACGGCGGCGCCTCTGGCGAGAATGCCCAGGACGCCCCGCAGGCGGCAGTCCATGACTTGTCCGTCCCCCTCCCGGCCGACGCCGACGCCGAAACACTGGAGGCACGCCGCCTCGCCCTCATAGCGGAAGACCGAAGGCTGGCTTCCATGAGGCGCCTCACTGAGGCCCACCAGCACAAAGTCGACCGTGCCGCCTTCGGCACGCCGCCTCCTAACGGGCCGAGCCGGATCGGCGCCATCAGGCAGCATGGCGCAACCGTCGCCGACATGCTAGGACTTGACCGCCCAGTCTACGCCACGCCCCTCGAGAATCTGCGCACCGCCCAGGCGGCCATGGACGAGCTGAATGGACTGGGGGCCGAAGAGCTCCCCCACATGGCCAGACGCATCCAGCAGCTGATTGGTGCCTCCGCGCGGCCGCACGAAGCGGCGTCCGTGCGGAGAGTCCTCCCCCGCGCCGAGAGCACGGCGCGACGTCACGGACGCCGATCAAGGCAAAACCAGCAGCAAGAAAAAAGAGCCGGCTGCCAGCCACAGCCGAACCCGGATCTCCATCGAGCGTGATGCAGAAGGACACCCTCGAGCCGTGGAACGACGAGGCAACCCGCCTCCTCCCCCGCCTCGAGGGGAAAGACATCCCACCCCGCCGCCTGTCACGCATCCGACTCTCAGCGGCCGACTAGGTCGCCGCGAAGGAGTCGGCGAGAACGATGCTCGCCACCGGATTGACCGCCTAGCGCGATCCCTGGCGTTAGAAGAGGAGGACGATGTCGGCCCGCCTTGTTTCGGCCTCCGCATCCGCGACAAGCCCTTCCCCAAAGGGTTCTCGCTCCCAAGAGACACGCGCAAGTACAACGGCTCTCTGAAGCCGAAGGATTGGCTGATCGACTACTCCACTGTAGTCAGCATTGCGAACGGCAACAGGCGCGTTGCCGTGAAATATGTGCCCCTCATGCTTCAAGGCACGGCGCGAACCTGGCTCAACAGCCTCAAGCCGTATAGCATCAACAGTTGGCTAGACTTCACCGAAGCTTTCATTCGCAACTTCACCAGCACCTACAAGCGGGCTCCCAAGCCTAGACAGCTCTCCTTGTGTGTGCAAGGACCCACTGAATCGACTCGCGACTATCTTACGCGCTGGTTCGAGCTCCGCAATTCCTGCGAGGGGGTGCACGAGGTTCAAGCCTTAGAGTACTTCACCGCCGGGTGCCGAGAAGGCACCCTCCTCAAGCACAAGCTCCTCTGCGACGAGCCGACTACCCTCGACGAGCTACTGGTCATAGCGGACAAGTACACCATCGCAGATTCCTCGATGAAAACCGAGCTCCGAGTGGACGCCTCCGGGAAGGTACTCAACCCGGCTCCCAAGACGCCGGCTGGCGACTCCAACCGACGCCCGTACCAGAATGACAACAAGCACAAGGGCCCCATGCCGCCTTCAACCAGTCGGCAGGTGGCCACAGTCGAAGACGAACAACTTGAGGGGCGGCCCGCGCCCAAGAAGCAGAAAGGTGGCAGGCCGGCTTGGCAGCCGGCCTTCTCCTATGAGCAGGCCCTCGACGCCCCATGCAAGTTCCACAGTGGCGCGAAGCCATCCAACCACACGACCCGGAAGTGCCACTGGCTCACGCGAATCTCCAAGGGCGAAGGGTTGATGCCACCTCCGCCTGCGGGTCAGCCGCCTCCGGCTCCTCAGCAGCCGGCCGCTCGACGAGTAGTCGGAACCGTTCAGGATGAGTTTCCTGACGAGCACGCCGCCTACGTCATCTTCACAAGCCAGCCCGAAGACCGGCGCAGCAGGCGCCGACAGCACCAAGAAGTCAACGCGGTCGCCTCCAATACCTCCGAGTACATGCATTGGTCAGAAAGGCCTATCAGTTGGAGCCGGGCCGATCACCCAGAGGTGATGCCGTCTCCCAGCTCTTATGCATTGGTCTTGGAAGCCACCCTCACGACGGACATGCGTGCTGCCCGATTCTCCCGTGTGCTGATAGAAGGCGGGAGCAGCATCAACATCCTGTACCGAGACACCATGGAGAAGCTGAACATCAAGACGAAGCAGCTCATGCCCAGTCGGACCGTGTTCCATGGCATCGTACCCGGCCTGTCCTGCTCACCAATCGGAAAGACCAAGATAGATGTTCTGTTTGGGGACAAGGATCATTTCCGCCGAGAAGCGATCTGGTTTGAAGTGGTGGACCTTGAGAGCCCTTATCATGCACTGCTTGGCCGAACAGCTCTGGCAAAGTTCATGGCTGTGCCCCACTAAGCCTACCTCAAGATGAAGATGCCGAGTACCAAGGGCATCATCACCATAGCCGGCAATTACAAGAAATCCTCTGAGTGCACGGCAGCCAGCAGCCTGCTGGCCGAGTCCCTTGTGATCGCGGAAGAAAAGAAGATGTTGGACCGAGTCATGGCCTTGGCCGGCAAGCAGCCAGCCCTGTCCCCGACCCAAGGAGTGTGATGCCCAAGGTTCCTTCCAGCCGGCCAAGAAAACGAAGAAGATACCTCTGGACCCGGAGCCCCCTGAAAGGTTTGCCGTCATTGGGGCAAACCTGGACAGCAAATAGGAAGGCGAGCTCGTCGATTTCCTCCTTGAGAATCGGGACATCTTTGCATGGTCCCCCAAGGACATTCCGGGTGTTCCGAAGGAATTCGCCGAGCACAAGCTACACGTCCGAGCCGATGCAAAACCAGTCAAGAAGCCCCTCCGCCGACTTTCGGAAGAAAAGAGAAGGATTGTGGGAGAAGAGATAGCCCGGCTACTGGCAGCCGGCTTCATAATGGAGGTGTTCTTTCCGGAATGGCTTGCCAACCCGGTGTAATGCCCCGGATTCGATGCGCCAGGTGTCCGCCAGTTATTTGCCGTCGTTGCCATGTCATCATCTGCATTTCATATCATGTCATCATGCGCATCTCATTTTGCATACGTGTTCGTCTCATGCTTCCGAGCTTTTTCCCTGTTGTACGTTTTGCAATCCGGCACTCCTATGTCTCCCGACGCCCCCTTTTGCATATTTTCGTGTGCGGGTGTTAAATGGTCTCGGAATGGACCAAGGTTTGCCAAGCGGCCTTGGTATAGCACCGGTAGACCGCCTGTCAAGTTTCGTGCCATTTGGAGGTCGTTTGATACTCCAACGGTTAACCGGGTAACCGCAAAATAATCTTTTGTTGCAGCCCAACACCCCCTCCAAAGTGGTCCAAAACCCATCCAAACCCCCTCCTTGCTCTCGGTCGTTCGATCACGATCGTGTGGGCGAAAACCGCTCCTCATTTGGACTCTCCTAGCTCACTCTACCTATAAATATGTGGCCTCCCCCGAAATTCCCGCAGTCCAAACCCTAGCCAAACTCCTTCGCGCCGCCGGACATGTCCATCCGCGCCGGACATGTCCGCCGGACATGTCGTTTCGCCTAATCAGAATCTGCCACGCCATCGCCGCCGCCCCACGCCCAACCCTGCGCCGCCGTGGCCCCCTCACACACCCGCCGCCGCCCGAGGCCAGCCCATCCTGACCAGCGGGCCTGATCTTCCCAGCGGCCAGCGCAGACGCCACATGAGCCCATGTCTGCTGGTCACCCTGCGCCATGATCTCCCGAGCTCCGCGCCGCCCGTGCCTCCCTGCGTTGCCGCCCTTCTCCTCGCTGCGCGCCGCCGCCGCCCCAGCGCTGCTTCGCCCTCCCCGCCATGGCGCCGCCCTCGCCACCATCTCGCCGCCCGGATCTTCCCGCCTCCGGACCAGCGCCTCCTTGCGCGGATCCGCTGATCCGCCGGGACGAGCTCCCTCGCCCTGCTGCGCCTGCCTCGGCGCCCTTCTCCGCCCTGCCCAAACTCGAGGCGACCCGTGGGGCCCGCTCGTTAGCCTCCCACGGGACGTGTCTGGTTTGGCCCGACATGTCCACCCCCTGCGAGGTCCATTTTTTCACTAAGTCCCTAGATTTTGTCATAATCATGCCCTGTTCATCATGACATAACTTGCTGCATACTGCTCCGCTTTTGTAAGTGTAATATGTCAAATTGTTTGTCTCGATTTAGTACATCATTTCTTCTCATTGCATCATTTTCATTTGAGTTCATCTTGATGCCCTCGAATCTTCGTTGCAAGAGTGCTATATGATGTTAACTCGTCAAACTGTTATAACTTGGTGATTTGTTATTTTTGTTGCATTTGATGTGTGCATCTTATGAACATGAGCTCTACATGTGTTTTGTTTGCCTCTTGTTCTCATGTTGGGGTGCTGTAGCATATTGTTTTGATGCTTGTAATATGCCTAGTTGCTGTTTTGGACAGATTGTTGTCATGACTTGTATAGGGTGTATGTGTTGAACCGCTGTCTCCTTTTGAGTGTGCTCTATATGAAACTTGCTTGGTTTTGCATGTAGCTTCATATTATCATGTTGCATCCATGTTTTGAGGTGTTTGATTGATGTTTGTATGCATTTTGCATCGATGCCATGTTCAACTTGTTTTGCTCATATCTTCTAGGCCGTAGTCTCAATTAAATGAACTTTATATGTAACTTGACTAGAATTCCGTGTAGATCATCGTGGTGCATCTTAACTTGCTGTTTAACAACTTGAACATAAGGTTTATTCAGATCTGGACCAATTTCGAAATTTGCATATGAGGACTTACCGAATTGTAATATGTTGTTTCCGCCTCATTTAAACTTGCTTTGATGTGTTGCTCTTGTTTCATGTAGTCTTATCATGCATCATGCTTGATTGTGCATCATGCCTTGTTTATGTGTGGTGTGTTTACTATGTTGTGTGCTTCTTCTTGTTAGTTCATGTTTAGTTGCGATCGTGAGGATTCATTCGCTCACGCTTGGTTCGGCTTCATCCGCTCGCCTTCTTCATGGACTCGTTCTTCTTCCTTGCGGGATTTCGCAAGATGACCATCACCTTGGATCTCATTACTATCATTGCTATGCTAGTTGCATCGTTCTATCGCTTTGCTACGCCCCAGTGGGGCCCGCTCGTCAGCCTCCCACGCCGGACGTGTCCGGTTTGGCCCGGACATGTCCACCCCCCCTGCGAGGTCCATTTTTTCACTAAGTCCCGAGATTTTCGTCATAATCATGCCCCTGTTCATCATGCCATAACTTGCTGCATACTGCTCCGTTTTGTAAGTGTAATATGTCAAATTGTTAGTCTCGTCGAGTACATCATTTCATCTCATTGCATCATTTTCATTTGAGTTCATCTTGATGCCTGAATCTTCGTTGCAAGAGTGTTATATGATGTTAACCTGCTGAAACTGTTATAACTTGGTGATTTGTCATTTTTGTTGCATTTGATGTGTGCATCTTATGAACATGAGCTCTACATGTGTTTTGTGATATGTCATGCCATCTTTCCAGTGGTGCCATCCATGGATTTTTGTGATTCCTGTAGTGAGTGCATCAAGCTTGTTAAGTAGGGTACTTGCTGTTGCCGTTTTGCATGTCTGAATCTGCTATATCACGATGCTATGTTAACCTGCTTCTACAAGTCATTCTATGCATAATCTGGAGATGTTCACTAAGGATGTTTTGTTATACATGTCTTGCTCTATCCATCCATGCCCCTGGTTGCATTTATAGCTTGCTGTAGCTTGTTGTAATCTTGCTCTCAATTTGCTAAATAATGTTGCTGTCAGCCTGTTAACATTAAGTTCAATGTTGCCATGATTGTTGTTAGTGATCCATGCACCCTATGAACTTGCTATTGCCATGCTTAGCTTCATAAACATGTCTTTTTACTATTGGTTGCCTTGCCATGCCATGTATTGCTCTGTGGTGAGTGGTTCAAGCTCACCAACATGCCTACTTATTGTTGTTCCTGCCATGTATGAATCTGTAATATAACTTGCCATGTTTACATGGGTGCCATCATATTTTCTGTTCCTTTTTGGCTTATGGTCAGTAAAGGACTTTTGTTCTATGAAATTAGTAGATTCCTTCCATGCCTTTGTTTGCCATGATAAGTTCCTGTAACATGTCGTTTGATAGCTCTAAACATTGCAACCTGATGTTATTTCCTGATAAGTCTGAAATTGTTATTATTTGCAATCTTGCCATGTGTTTTTGAGCATGTTTTAGTGATTTATGGAGATAGCCCAGTGTTCATATTTTGTTATGCTTTACCTGTACATCATGCCCATGCCTTTTGTTCTCATGTTGGGGTGCTGTAGCATATTGTTTTGATGCTTGTAATATGCCTAGTTGCTGTTTTGGACAGATTGTTGTCATGACTTGTATAGGGTGTATGTGTTGAACCGTTCCTCCGTTTTGAGTGTGCTCTATATGAAACTTGCTTGGTTTTGCATGTAGCTTCATATTATCATGTTGCATCCATGTTTTGAGGTGTTTGATTGATGTTTGTATGCATTTTGCATCGATGCCATGTTCAACTTGTTTTGCTCATATCTTCTAGGCCGAGTCTCGAATTAAATGAACTTTATATGTAACTTGACTAGAATTCCTTGTAGATCATCGTGGTGCATCTTAACTTGCTGTTTAACAACTTGAACATAAGGTTTATTCAGATCTGGACCAATTTCGAAATTTGCATATGAGGACTTACCGGAATTGTTATATGTTGTTTCCGGCCTCATTTAAACTTGCTTTGATGTGTTGCTCTTGTTTGCATCATCTTTTGCCATGGGTAGCTTCATGTAGTCTTGTCATGCATCATGCTTGTTTGTGCATCATGCCTTGTTCATGTGTGGTGTGTTTACTATGTTGTGTGCTTCTTCTTGTTAGTTCATGTTTGTTATGATCGTGAGGATTCGTTCGTCTACACTTGGTTCGGCTTCATCCGTTCGTCTTCTTCATGGACTCGTTCTTCTTCCTTGCGGGATTTCAGGAAAGATGACCGTCACCTTGGATCTCATTACTATCATTGCTATGCTAGTTGCTTCGTTCTATCGCTTTGCTGCGCTACCTATCACTTGCTGCTCAGGCCTCCCAAATGGCCATGAACCTCTAACCTTTGTCACCCTTCCTAGCACACCGTTGTTTGGCTATGTTACCGCTTTGCTCAGCCCTCTTATAGCGTTGCTAGTTGCAGGTGAAGATGAAGATTGCTCCATGTTGGATTATGTTTATGTTGGGATATCACAATATCTCTTATATTATTAATGCATCTATGTACTTGGTAAAGGGTGGAAGGCTCGGCCTTATGCCTGGTGTTTTGTTCCACTCTTGCCGCCCTAGTTTCCGTCATATCGGTATTATGTTCCCGGATTTTGCGTCCCTAACGCGGTCGGGTGATTTATGGGACCCCCTTGACAGTTCGCTTTGAATAAGACTCCTCCAGCAAGGCCCAACATGGTTTTACCATTTGCCTCACCACCACCTACATTTCCCTTGGGAGTAATTAACCCAAGGGTCATCTTTATTTTAGCCCCCCCGGGCCAATGCTTGTCTAAGTGTTGGTCCAAACTAGAGCCCTTTGCAGCGCCTCCTCGGGGAAACTCGAGGCCTGGTTTTAGTTGTACGGACTTCTCATCCGGTCGTGGCCTGAGACGAGATACGCGCGGCTACTATAAGGGTGTCGCCACGCCGGGAGGTCTTGCTGGTCTTGTTTTATTGCTGTCGAAATGTCTTGTAGCCGGGATTCCGAGACTGATCGGGTCTTCCCGGGAGAAGGAATATCCTTCGTTGATCGCGAGAGCTTATCATGGGCTGTTGGGACACCCCTGCAGGGTATAAACTTTCGAGAGCCGTGCCATGCGGTTATGTGGCAGATGGGAATTTGTTAATATCCGATTGTAGTAAACTTAAAGTAAACTCTTCTAAAATACACCAACCGTAGCGTAATCGTGAGTGTCTCTTTTCGGGTTGATCGAGAGGAGAACACGGTTTCGGGTTATGTCTGACGTAAGTAGGGGTTCAGGATCACTTCTTGATCATTACTAGTTGACGACCGTTCCTTTGTTTCTCTTCTCGCTCTCATTTGCGTATGTTAGCCACCATACATGCTTAGTCGCTGCTGCAACCTCACCACTTTACCCCTTCGATTCCCATTAAGCTTTGCTAGTCTTGATACCCATGGTAATGGGATTGCTGAGTCCTCGTGGCTCACAGTTTACTACACCACCAGTTGCAGGTACATGTTGTGCGATGATCTTGACGCGAGAGCGATGTTTGCTTGTATTGGAGTTCTTCTTCTGCTTCTTCTTCGATCAGGGGATAGGTTCTAGGTCAGCAGCCTGGGCTAGCAGGGTGCATGTCGTTTGAGTTTCTGTTTATGATTCCTCCGTAGTCGGATGTTGATCTTGTATATGATGTTGATGTATTCTTGTGGCATTGTATGCCTTTTGTATGTATCCCCATCTATTATGTAATGTTGATGTAATGATATCCACCTTGCAAAAGCGTTGCAATATGCGGGTCTATCCTTGGTGGGACCGTCGAGTTCCTTTTGGATAGGGTCGCATATTGGGCGTGACAAGTTGGTATCAGAGCCTCGGCCGACCATAGGAGCCCCCTTGATTGATCGTGTAGTTTGGCCGTTGTTGAGTCTAGAAGAAAACTGATTTCGGAGTTTAGTTATATCGGAGAGTAGTAATTCTTTTTACTCCTCAGTCCCTTCGTCGCTCTGGTGAGGAATCTTGACGTAGGTGCTTTGAATTACTCCTCTTCCCCTTCAAATTTTTCTTTA
This sequence comes from Aegilops longissima, assembly GCA_021605205.1. Lineage (NCBI taxonomy): Eukaryota > Viridiplantae > Streptophyta > Magnoliopsida > Poales > Poaceae > Aegilops > Aegilops longissima. Next base: position 43,920 of record JAHIAM010006131.1, on the reverse strand, counting down.
GGATCACGCAGTTAGTTTTCCTTCGTTGTCCATCCTCTTTTGTCCGGCGCATTCCTCATCAAGCTGATTCGAACCTCTTTGTCTTTGGGAGATCAATCCTCAGCTCTTTTCGATCGATGTTGTTTCTCTGTCCGAAGTTGTCCTTGTTTTTCCCACCCACCCACCCCTTTTCTTCTTGGAACCGGAGTCTGTAATCGAGTATCCATCCTACTCGTGCGAAGTCTTTGCTTTCTTTCCTAAATGATTTCAACCGGTGTTGACTCTTCAAGATATTCGTCGTTTCCCCTCCCGAGTTGCCTTTGTTTTTCCCGCCCTCCCACCCTCTTCTTCCCGGAGCTTGAGTCTCTTTCGAGCATCAATTTCATTCGTGTGGAGCCTCTTCAGTCTTCCCTCAATTATTTCAACCGGTGAATTCTCGTCTCGTTTGAAATTCATCATCTCTTTTTCTCCCCCAGTGGATTCAATTCAAGTTTTTCGTTGTCGATCGTATTCGTTCCCTCAGCTCAAATATCTCCCTTTGCTCGTTCGCCTCTCACCAGTTAATCATTCCGGAGTTCGGAAGACATATCAGGAGATTCGCCTGTGTTTGAATTAATTTGAGGTTGTCACTTCATTCAAATATTTAATTGTTCCGGTGCATCATCCACCTGTTCAACAATCCTTTCCAACGGTGTTTTCTTTTAGTGGGCCCTAACCCACAGGTCTTTTCCCAGGATCTTACCTGACTCTTCTAATTCGCCCGGAGTATTCTCAATTCTTTTCAAGTGTAACGTAAGAATGGATTCCATCAGTCACATGCCTTTTCCAAGATCGATTTCAAATCATTTTCATTGTTGGCTCAACCTTTTCGTTTTTTTTCATTCTTAGGAGTATCTCAGTAATTTCGGTGGTGTTTCTCATCGTCTTTCTCAGATTTGAAGATAGAAGAAGAGTTTTCTTGTTATCCTCTCGAATTATTCCATTTGTCAGATATTCCTTTTTCCTACCCATCTGGAGTATGTCAGGAGTTGTTTTCCCATTTTCTTTTCACCGGAGGCCATCGTTTCAGAAGAATTCTTCGTCCTCACATTTCAGCTACCGTTATCCGATTATCCCGGTGCATCTGTCAAGTGTTCTTTAATCAGCTCATGATCTCTTTGTTCTTTTGCATCTAAATCCCCTCTAGCTTATTTGTTCTTCTAATTCTTCCGTTGATTATTTCTCTTCGGCAGTCATTTTCAATTCATACGGTGGTTCGTTCAAGACTCATTTTCCTTGGTTATCATTTTAATCCATTCGCTCTGTCCAATCCTACCGGTGGTTCGAGAAGACTTTCTCAAGTTTTGTGCTATACCCCCCTTAATCCTTTTCAAGAAGAATAAGTAGTTTGCAAAATCCATTTCTTGTCATCAATTTAATTTGATGAAGGATAAGCATACAATAAATATTATTCTTATTTCATCAAAGTGATTAATCTTTTTCTTCGGAGTTTGTTCTTGGGGGATAAATTCTAGTTCCAAGTCTTTTCATCTTTTCTTTTCCGGAGTTCAAATATTCCTCGACCATCTCGTCGGAACATCCATCTAAATCATCGCAAGGCTCGTCTTATTCTTTCATTCGTCATTTCTATCTCATCATCCTTTTGTTACCGGAGTTCTTCACGGTGGTTCTTCATGATTTAATTCATTCTTCAAGAGTTCATCAAGTATCATTCCATCCTCTCAAGTTCATGTTCTATTCTTTCCATGTTCAGCCGGAGTGCTGCCTAATTCTTTCGTTCTTCTTCTTTTTCGAACCGGAGTGGTTTCAGAGTCCATCTCGTTCCTCGTGCTTTTAGGTTCTCGTCATAATCGTAATTCCTCTTTTCCACCTGAGTATTCTCGTCTTTGTTCTTCATCTCTCTTTTGTTCTTATTTCACCTCATCTTTTTTTCCCTTCCGTCTCGGTCCTAAGATCTCTGGACGAGATCTCTTGTTAGTGGAGGAGTGTTGTAACGCCCCGGATTCGATGCGCCAGGTGTCCGCCAGTTATTGGCCGTCGTTGCCATGTCATCATCTACATTTCATATCATGTCATCATGTTCATCTCATTTTGCATACGTGTTCGTCTCATGCTTCCGAGCTTTTTCCCCGTTGTCCGTTTTGCAATCCGGCACTCCTATGTCTCCCGACGCCCCCTTTTGCCTCTTTTCGTGTGCGGGTGTTAAACGGTCTCGGAATGGACCGAGGTTTGCCAAGTGGCCTTGGTATAGCACCGGTAGACCGCCTGTCAAGTTTCGTGCCATTTGGAGGTCGTTTGATACTCCAACGGTTAACCGGGTAACCGCAAAAGCATCTTTTGTTGCAGCCCAACACCCCCTCCAAAGTGGCCCAAAACCCATCCAACCCCCTCCTTGCTCTCGGTCGTTCGATCACGATTGTGTGGGCGAAAATCGCTCCTCATTTGGACTCTCCTAGGTCCCTCTACCTATAAATATGTGGCCTCCCTCGAAATTCCCGCAGTCCAAACCCTAGCCAAACTCCTCCGCACCGTCGGACATGTCCATCCGCGCCGGACATGTCCGCCGGACACGTCGTTTCGCCCAATCAGAATCTGCCACGTCATCGCCGCCGCCCCCGCGTCCAACCGTGCGCCGCCACGTGGCCCCTCGTCGCGCCGCGCCGCCCGAGGCCAGCTGAGCCCATCCGGACCAGCGGGCCTGATCCGCCGCCGCCCGCGGCACGCGCCACAGCGAGCCCACGTCCTGCCGCCGCGCCTCAGCTCCTGGTCCTGCGCGGCGACCAACTCCGCGATCGAGCGCGCCGTCTGCATCGTCACCCTCGCCGCGATCTCCCGAGCTCCGCCGCCGCCCGTGCCTCCCCGCCGTTGCGCCCTTCTCCTCGCTGCGCCCGGCTGCCCCGACCGCTGCTGCCACCCCCTCCCGCCATGGCGCCGCCCTGCGCCACCATCTCGCCGCCCGGATCTTCCCGTCTCCGGCGACCCGCGCCTCCGTGCGCCGGATCCGGCTGGATCCGGCCGGGGACGAGCTCCCCTCGCCCTGCTGCGCCGTCTCCGGCGCCCCTTCTCCGCCCCTGGCCCGAACTCGAGGACGACCCCGTGGGGCCCGCTCGTCAGCCTCCCACGCCGGACGTGTTCGGTTTGGCCCGGACATGTCCACCCCCCCTGCGAGGTCCATTTTTTCACTAAGTCCCGAGATTTTTGTCATAATCATGCCCCTGTTCATCATGCCATAACTTGCTGCATACTGCTCCGTTTTGTAAGTGTAATATGTCAAATTGTTAGTCTTGACGAGTACATCATTTCATCTCATTGCATCATTTTCATTTGAGTTCATCTTGATGCCTGAATCTTCGTTGCAAGAGTGCTATATGATGTTAACCTGCTGAAACTGTTATAACTTGGTGATTTGTCATTTTTGTTGCATTTGATGTGTGCATCTTATGAACATGAGCTCTACATGTGTTTTGTGATATGTCATGCCATCTTTCCAGTGGTGCCATCCATGGATTTTTGTGATTCCTGTAGTGAGTGCATCAAGCTTGTTAAGTAGGGTACTTGCTGTTGCTGTTTTGCATGTCTGAATCTGCTATATCACGATGCTATGTTAACCTGCTTCTACAAGTCATTCTATGCATAATCTGGAGATGTTCACTAAGGATGTTTTGTTATAAATGTCTTGCTCTATCCATCAATGCCCCTGGTTGCATTTATAGCTTGCCGTAGCTTGTTGTAATCTTGCTCTCAATTTGCTAAATAATGTAGCTGTCAGCCTATTAACATTAAGTTCAATGTTGCCATGATTGTTGTTAGTGATCCATGCACCCTATGAACTTGCTCTTGCCATGCTTAGCTTCATAAACATGTCTTCTTACTGTTGGTTGCCTTGCCATGCCATGTATTGCTCTGTGGTGAGTGGTTCAAGCTCACCAACATGCCTACTTATTGTTGTTCCTGCCATGTATGAATCTGTAATATAACTTGCCATGTTTACATGGGTGCCATCATATTTTCTGTTCCTTTTTGGCTTATGGTCAGTAAAGGACTTTTGTTCTATGAAATTAGTAGATTCATTCCATGCCTTTGTTTGCCATGATAAGTTCCTGTAACATGTCGTTTGATAGCTCTAAACATTGCAACCTGATGTTATTTCCTGATAAGTCTGAAATTGTTATTATTTGCAATCTTGCCATGTGTTTTTGAGCATGTTTTAGTGATTTATGGAGATAGCCCAGTGTTCATATTTTGTTATGCTTTACCTGTACATCATGCCCATGCCTTTTGTTCTCATGTTGGGGTGCTGTAGCATATTGTTTTGATGCTTGTAATATGCCTAGTTGCTGTTTTGGACAGATTGTTGTCATGACTTGTATAGGGTGTATGTGTTGAACCGTTCCTCCGTTTTGAGTGTGCTCTATATGAAACTTGCTTGGTTTTGCATGTAGCTTCATATTATCATGTTGCATCCATGTTTTGAGGTGTTTGATTGATGTTTGTATGCATTTTGCATCGATGCCATGTTCAACTTGTTTTGCTCATATCTTCTAGGCCGTAGCTCCGAATTAAATGAACTTTATATGTAACTTGACTAGAATTCCTTGTAGATCATCGTGGTGCATCTTAACTTGCTGTTTAACAACTTGAACATAAGGTTTATTCAGATCTGGACCAATTTCGAAATTTGCATATGAGGACTTACCGGAATTGTTATATGTTGTTTCCGGCCTCATTTAAACTTGCTTTGATGTGTTGCTCTTGTTTGCATCATCTTTTGCCATGGGTAGCTTCATGTAGTCTTGTCATGCATCATGCTTGTTTGTGCATCATGCCTTGTTCATGTGTGGTGTGTTTACTATGTTGTGTGCTTCTTCTTGTTAGTTCATGTTTCGTTGCGATCGTGAGGATTCGTTCGTCTACGCTTGGTTCGGCTTCATCCGTTCGTCTTCTTCATGGACTCGTTCTTCTTCCTTGCGGGATTTCAGGCAAGATGACCGTCACCTTGGATCTCATTACTATCACTGCTATGCTAGTTGCTTCGTTCTATCGCTTTGTTGCGCTACCTATCACTTGCTGCTCAAGCCTCCCAAATTGCCATGAACCTCTAACCTTTGTCACCCTTCCTAGCACACCGTTGTTTGGCTATGTTACTGCTTTGCTCAGCCCTCTTATAGCATTGCTAGTTGCAGGTGAAGATGAAGATTGCTCCATGTTGGATTATGTTTATGTTGGGATATCACAATATCTCTTATATTATTAATGCATCTATATACTTGGTAAAGGGTGGAAGGCTCGGCCTTATGCCTGTGTTTTGTTCCACTCTTGCCGCCTAGTTTCCGCCATATCGGTATTATGTTCCCGGATTTTGCGTCCCTAACGCGTCGGGTGATTTATGGGACCCCTTGACAGTTCGCTTTGAATAAGACTCCTCCAAGAAGGCCCAACATTGGTTTTACCATTTGCCTCACCACCACCTACATTTCCCTTGGGAGTAATTAACCCAAGGGTCATCTTTATTTTGGCCCCCCGGGCCAATGCTTGTCTAAGTGTTGGTCCAAACTAGAGCCCTTTGCAGCGCCTCCTCGGGGAAACTCGAGGCCTGGTTTTAGTTGTACGGACTGCTCATCCGGTCGTGGCTCGAGACGAGATATGCTGCTGCTACTATCGGGGTGTCGGCACGCGGGAGGTCTTGCTGGTCTTGTTTTATTGCTGTCGAAATGTCTTGTAGTTGGGATTCGAGACTGATCGGGTCTTCCCGGGGAGAAGGAATATCCTTCGTTGATCGCGAGAGCTTATCATGGGCTAAGTTGGGACACCCCTGCAGGGTATAAACTTTCGAGAGCCGTGCCCGCGGTTATGTGGCAGATGGGAATTTGTTAATATCCGGTTGTAGTAAACTTAAAGTAAACTCTTCTAAAATACACCAACCGTGTGCGTAACCGTGAGTGTCTCTTTTCGGGGTTGATCGAGAGGAGAACACGGTTTCTGGGTTATGTCTGACGTAAGTAGGAGTTCAGGATCACTTCTTGATCATTACTAGTTGACGACCATTCCTTTGTTTCTCTTCTTGCTCTCATTTGCGTATGTTAGCCACCATACATGCTTAGTCGCTGCTGCAACCTCACCACTTTACCCCTTCCTTTCCCATTAAGCTTTGCTAGTCTTGATACCCATGGTAATGGGATTGCTGAGTCCTCGTGGCTCACAGATTAACTACACACCAGTTGCAGGTACAGGTTGTGCGATGATCTTGACGCGAGAGCGATGTTTGCTTGTATTGGAGTTCTCTTACGCTTCTTCTTGATCAGGGATAGGTTCCAGTCGGCAGCCTGGCTAGCAGGTGGATGTCGTTTGAGTTTCGCTTATGATTCCTCCGTAGTCGGATGTTGATCTTGTATATGATGTTGATGTATTCTTGTGGCATTGTATGCCTTTTGTATGTATCCCCATCTATTATGTAATGTTGATGTAATGATATCCACCTTGCAAAAGCGTTTCAATATGCGGGTCTATCCTTGGTGGGACCGTCGAGTTCCTTTTGGATAGGGTCGCATATTGGGCGTGACACCCGGTCCTCGTGCTGAAGAAGAATAACAAGTGGCACATGTGTATAGACTACACAAGCCTCAACAAAGCCTGCCCCAAAGATCCTTTTGCCCTGCCAAGGATTGATCAAGTGATAGACTCCACAGCCGGATGCGAGCTGCTGAGCTTCTTGGATGCCTACTCGGGCTACCACCAGATAAAGTTGGACCCAGCCGACCGCCTGAAGACCGCCTTCATCACGCCATTCGGAGCTTTCTGCTACCTGACTATGACGTTCGGCTTGAGAAATGTCGGTGCCACTTTTCAGCGTTGCATGCAGAAATGCCTCCTCAAGCAACTCGGTAGAAATGCCCACGTCTATGTAGACGATATCGTGGTGAAGACGGAGAAGCGCGGCACCTTGCTGGAGGACCTCAAGGAAACATTTGAGAACCTGCGCCGTTTTCAGATCAAGCTTAACCCCGAGAAATGCGTGTTCGGAGTACCAGCCGGCCAGCTTCTAGGCTTCCTAGTCTCCGAACGCGGCCTCGAATGCAACCCAGTGAAGATCAAGGCCATTGAGAGAATAGAGATTCCCACCAAGCTGCGAGACGTCCAGAAGTTTACTGGGTGCCTGGCCTCCCTGAACCGCTTTATCAGCCGGCTTGGAGAGAAAGCTCTCCCCCTCTAACAACTCATGAAGAAGACCACTCACTTCGAGTGGAACGACCAAGCCGACCAAGCTTTCCACGAGCTGAAGAAGATGCTGGCCACGCCGCCTGTCTTGGCGGTGCCGACTGAGAAAGAGCCCATGCTCCTTTACATTGCTGCTACCAGCCAGGTGGTCAGCACCGTCATCGTGGTCCAGCGCCCGAAAGAAGGCCGAGCTCAGCCAGTCCAGAGGCCGGTGTATTACTTAAGTGAAGTACTGTCCACCTCGAAGCAAAACTACCCGCACTACCAGAAGATGTGCTATGGTGCGTATTCTCCAAGAAGCTCAAGCCCTACTTTCAAGAGCACCCCATCACGGTCGTGCACCGCCCGCCGCTGAGATCATAGGCAGCCGGATGCATCCGCCGGGTGGAAAAATGGGCCATTGAGCTGGCCCTTACGATCTTCTACCAGCCTTGCACCGCCATCAAGTCCCAAGCATTGGCCGACTTCCTCGACCGGGCCGAGACCCAAGACCTGCCCCGACTCCGACTCCACTCATTGGCGGATGCACTTTGATGGGTCCAAGATGCGCACCGGCTTGGGAGCCGGCATCATCCTCACCTCTCCCAAAGGCGACAAGCTCAGATACGCATTTCAAATTCATTTTGCCGCCTCCAACAATGTGGCCGAGTACGAGGCGCTCATACATGGGCTCCGGCTAGCCAAAGAGCTCGGCATCCGCCGAATCCTGTGCTATGGCGACTCGGATTTGGTGGTCCAGCAATCATCTAGCGTCTGGGATGCCAAGGACGCAAACATGGCAAGCTACCGCTTCCTCGTTCAGCAAATCAGCGGATACTTTAAAGGATGCGAGTTCCTCCACGTGCCACGGGCCGACAACGAGCAAGCAGATGCCCTGGCATGAATAGGCTCCTCTCGGCAAGCTATACCAACCGGCGTCTCTCTCCAACGCCTCCTCAAGCCGTCTATCAAGCCATCTCCAGAATCCGATTCCATTTTCGTGCCGCCCAACCCCAACGCAGTCGGATCCGGCTCGAGAAACCAAGCAGGCGGCTCGGGGACTTCGATAGGCGGCTCGGGGAATGCCATAGTCGCACCCGGCCCGGGGACTTCAGAACCCTGCCTGGGGACTACAGTAGTCGGCCCGGGGACTGCTTCAGCACCGCAGGCGGTGGCCGACTCCAGCTCTTCACCACCCAGCCCACCCGCCCTGGTTGTAGTAGCCGTGTTTGCTTTAGAAGAAATCACAGCTCCATCACGGGCCCAGCCCATCCTCAACTTCCTGGTAAACAGAGAACTGCCGGCTGACGAGATCGCGGCAAGACAGGTCCAACACCGAGCCGGAGCATACACAATCGTTAACAGAGAGCTCGTCAGGCGGCAGCGTCACTGGAGTTTTCCAGCGCTGCGTCGAGATGGAGAAGGGCATAGCAATCCTCAAAGACATTCACCAAGGCGAATGCGGCCACCACCTGGCCTCAAGATAACTCGTTGCCAAAGCTTTCCGCCATGGTTTCTTTTGGCCGATTGCTTTGGACGACTCCAAGGAGTTGGTTAAACACTGCAAAGGGTGCCAAGTCTTCAGCTCCAAGCAACACCTGCCGGCTTCGGCACTCAAGACCATTCCCTCACTCGCCTTTTGCGTCTGGGATCGGACATGGTGGGCCCGTTCAAGACGGCGCGCGGCGGCATGACACATCTGCTTGTCGCCGTGGATAAATTTACCAAGTGGATTGAAGCGAAGCCGATTAAGAAGCTGAATGGGCTGACTGCCGTGACATTCATCGCAGATATTACAACTCGGTACGGCGTGCCACACAGCATCATCACCGACAACGGCACGAATTTTGCCAAGGGAGCATTGGCACGTGTCGGCGTTCTGGGAACGGGGGTCCCCAGACTTGCCTGCCTGCGGCCTGTGGCGTGGCTCAAAGGAGGCCCAGGACAGCCCATCTTCATCAACGCAAGATCAAGACCCTCGCGAGGGGCCAAGCCTCGCGGGGCGGACGACGAGGAGCTTCCTCAGGCATGGCCTCGTCAGGCTGGCTCATGAGGAGGCGGAGACTTCAAGGCAGGGTACCTCGCGAGGTGCCCATGACGCAAGCCATGACGACCAAGGGCGCCAGTCGAGCGCCAGCCCGCGCAGCGTCCTCCTTTCCCCTTTGGTGCAAAGGGAGCAAGCGCAGGCGAGAGCATCAAGCAAAGGCATCCGTTTCGGTGCAACAAGACCAAGACCAGGCCCAACGGCTGTAAGGGGTCATCATGGAGCCCAAGCAAAGGCCATCACGAGAGCCTTTGGCGGCGAGGACCAACTTTAGTCAGATAAGTGTACCCATGTTCCCCTTCAAAATGGCCAATTGTTGGCGCCATTCCCGCTCAATATTTGGGAAGAGGCCCAGGGCCTTCGCCTATAAATAGGAGTAGCCACACTCAGAGCAGGGTATTGAAAGGAGAGAGATCTGGCATTTGGAATCCAGAGAGAGAGATAGAGACCCGATCCTCAAGCTAGAGCAACGGAACACCACCTAGCAGTTCATCACACTCACCAAGAACAGACCCTCGCGAGGCTGTTCTTCCCTGTACTGTTCCTCATCAGCCCAAGAGGCAATCCACCACGCCACAAACTAGAGTAGGGTATTACACCACAACGGTGGCCCGAACTAGTATAAAACTTGTGTCTCTTGTGCTGTTCCATTTAGTAGTTTAGGTCCCTGCGATTCGGCGAGGTGCGAGACGGTGGAGGGTTGGATCTCCGCAGCACCCCAGTGTTGAACCTCAAGGGTCTGCGGAACCCGAAATCCGACATTTGGCGCGCCCGGTAGGTGCGCTTCGAATCTGCCTTCGTCGCCTCGTTCTTCCCGACCATCGCAACCATGTCCGATGCCCGTCGGGCCCAGCGCGGCGCCGAGCCGCCCTACGCCTCCCATGTCGCCCAGACAGCTCTGTCGTGGCGCCCTACGTCATTCCTCGTCGCCCGCCATCAACGCCGCCACCGCCCGGCGAAACGAGCGATAGCGTCGTCCCAAAGACCCGTCCATGAGGCGGGACGGCCGCACCGCCACGCCTTCGCTCACTCCCGCTGGTTCTTCGTCACGCGCGCCCCGCGCGGCCATGGAGGCCCGAGCTGCACTCATCGCGGCTAACGAGCTCCTGCGCTACCGCCCCGTCGACGGCGTCTATGAAGAATGGCTCGAACGAGTCACCGAGCTCGTCCGCGCTGCAGGAGGCGACCCCGCGCCATCCGTCTTGCTGCACCGCACCCTGCCCCGCGCGGGCGATGAAGCTCTCGGGGCGCCTCAGCCGCCTCCTCCTCAAGACGGCGCCCTGGCCCCAAGGCGCGCGGCCCCTGGGCGAAACCCGTTCCGCCAGGCGCCGGCGCGGCAAGAGCAGAGCTGTCAAGAAGTTCCTCGCCCGCAAGAAGCTGCCCGAGCGCTCCCCGCTCCGGCACGTCAAGACCTTGCGCTGCCCCCAGCCGTGGCGCAGGGAGGCCTGCAAGACCAAGCTCTGTGCCGTCCGAGGCCCCCCGCGGCCACGGCGGGCTGCCGCGCCTTCACCTCCGAGTTGTGCAGCGTCGCGTGGCCCGCCAAGTTCAAGCCAGACCTGCCTCCTCGCTACGACGGCACGGCTGACCCTACGGAGTTCCTTCAGCTCTACGAGCTGGGCATTAGTGCTGCCAACGGGGATAAAAAGGTCATGGCGAACTGGTTTCCCATGGCGCTCAAGGACGGAGCCCGCACCTGGCTCCTGAATCTGGCCCCAGGCACGATCTCTTCCTAGACCGAGATGCGTACCCGCTTCATCCCCAACTTCCGGGGTACTACGACCGCCACCGCCGTGGCGACATCGCCGAATCAGCGAGAGCCGGGGAAACCCCGCAAAAGTACATCCAGCGCTTCAACAACGCTACGCTCAAGATCCCTGTGGTAACGGAGGAGGCCATCATCTCGCCTTCTCCGACGGCGTCTTGCGACGTCAAGATGAAGGAGGAGCTGGCGATGCATAAAGATCCGTGCACCTCCCTGGAGCTGTTCAACTTGGCGACCAAGTGCGCCAGGGCTGAGGAGGGGCGCCTCTCCCTCCTCGAGCTGCCTGCCGCGGATCCCAAAGAGAAGAGGTCCAAGGCCAAGGATGTGAAGCGCAAGGGGGCTGCCGTACTCGCGGCCAAACCAGACACCAAGCGAGGCAGAGATCAACCCGAGTCCTCCAAGGGCAGCCGGTACTGCGTGTACCATGACCTCCACACCCACAACACCAATGAATGTCAAGAGCTCCGGGCCGTACGCGAAGGAAGGGTCGGCAGACGCCCCGAGCGCAGCAACCGGGGCTACGGCCGAGGAGGAAGGAATGCAGGACGCTTGGAAGACCGCGGCCCGCGCCAAGGGTGGCACGACCAACCTCGCGAGGACCGCTGGCAAGACCCACCTCGCGAGGGAGACTGGAGGGATCAGCCTCGCGAGGATCGCCCGCAGGGGAACGCAAGCCTCCCTCCGCTGCCGCCGCCGCCAAGGAGAATTGAAGACCGTCATCAGGACGAGGGGCTGGGGGCTTCCAGGAGGCACGCGCGATCGCCTGCATCCTGGGCGGAGCTCAAGCCCCAGCCTCTCAGCGCATCTTCAAGCAGTTTGCCCGCGAAGTGAATGTAGTCCTCCCCAAGCTCGAGGCCACGCGCCCTCTCAGGTGGTCGGCGTGCGCCATCATGTTCAGCTCAGCGGATCAGCTCGAGTGCGCAGCCACAGCCGGAGTTCTCCCGATGCTTTGTTCCCCAATCATCAGCAATGTGCTAGTCACCAAGACCCTCATCGACGGCGGAGCAGGGCTCAACGTCCTGTCCGTGGAAACATTCAACAATCTTCAAGTGCCTTACAGTCAACTTCAGCCAACCAAGCCTTTCTCCGGAGTCACCTACGGCTCCACGGTCCCGATCGGGCAGGTCCGCCTTCCTGTCACCTTCGGGGCTCGCGACAACTACCACACCGAGCTCATCGACTTCGACGTCGCCCACATTCTCCTGCCATACAACGCCATCCTCGGGTACCCAGCGTTGGCCAAATTCATGACCGTAACCCACCACGGCTACAACGTCCTCAAGATGCCAGGAAGCGGTGGGGTCATCATGGTGCCCTGCGAAGAGAGAGACGCAGTGTGCTCCCTGGAGCGAGCCTTTCAAGCCGCATCGTTGGAAGACCCAGACCACAGCAGCAGGAGGCCTCCCGAGGCCGCACCCAAGAAGAAGAAGACATCGACCGGCCCGGCTCTTCAAGAGACAGGCCCCACAGGGCCCACATCGGGCCTGGGGGAGCCTCCTTCCATCGCATAGGAAAGCGCGCCCGGCGCCCTCCTCAGGCAGGGCTCGGGGGCTCTCCCCTGGAGGATGCCGACCTCGCCAAGGTCTCGCGGGAGGCGCTTGGGCACCACGTGGAGGCGTGTTTCGAAGCACGTTTCCCACAAGCAGGGGCAAGACCAGGAGGGCAGAACCCTCAAGAGTTCGTTAGCAAGGCCATTCAGGAGCTACAGGAGTCAAGGGTCATGAGGGGCAGCCGCCGCCTACCCGCTGTGGCCCCCATCCAGCGAGGATGGTGGGCTGCTGCGTCTGATCGACATACCAGGCTCAACCGAGCCGCATCTCAAGAGCGCCTGCCCTCGCGAGTGGGACGTTGCGAGGGTCCGCCCCATAGCTACGTACGCATGCCTTATGGCCTCCCAAACGCGGCTGCTGCGCACCAGTGTCTCATGAGGACCATCCTGGAGGCTCAAGAGGTCAGGCACGCCGCAGCCCTGGCGGAGATGGAGATGGCCCGCGAGGAGCCGCCAGCGCCTCCGGAGCCTCCCGAGGCCCCTGGGCCTGGGGGCTCGTGAGGATCGGCTCCCGCAGCCCACCGAGTCTGCTACACCAACACCCCTTCATCCCCAACATCACCAGGTGACATCTTTAAGTTTTATTTCCGGCTAGGAGCGCCTTCAGGTCCGCATTATTCCCAGGCCGCGTGGGTCCGTCCCTGCGGCATGTATCCCTTTTATTTCATGTCGTTAGCCTATCCTATTGGGGGCGCCCCTCGGGCTGCATCATCCCCAAGCCGCTCGGGCCAGTCCCAGCGGCATGTATCCTTCCTAGTTTTTCCTTAGGATTATGCTCTCGCTCCACCATGCTTGTTATTTGGTGCCTTTTCCTGGGTGGCGGAATCTTGCACGTTAAAGGGGGGGTGCCTGAGCATCGCGACTCAAGGCTCCTACCGCTCTCCGCCCTCACCCTCTGGTCTTGTCCATGGCATCGCGACCTGGCTTGCCAACGACGGCCGAGACCAGTCAGAGCCGGACCCGAGGACGAGTTTCACATCTAACCCAGCTTGCGCGTAAAGGGGGTGCCCGAGCATCGCGACTCAGGGCTCCCACCGCCTCCGCCCTCACCCTCCGGTCTTGTCCATGGCATCGCGACCTCTCTTGCCAGCCGACGGCTGAAACCAGCCCGAGAGCCGGGACCCGAGGACGAGAGTTGCTGATCCGACCCGGCTTATGCGTAAAAGGGGGTGCCCGAGCATCGCGACTCGGGGATCCTACCTGCCTCCGCCCTCACCCTATGGTCTTGTCCATGGCATCGCGACCTGGCTTGCCGGCGGCCGAGACCAGCCCGAGAACCGGGACCCGAGGACGAGTTGTGTCATCTAACCTAGCTTGCGCATTAAAGGGGTGCCTCGAGCATCGCGACTCAGACTCCTACCGCCTCCGCCCTCACCCTCCGGTCTTGTCCATGGCATCGCGACCTGGCTTGCCAGCCGACGGCCGAGACCAGCCCGAGAGCCGGGACTCAAGACGAGAGCACCGCATCCGCCAAATTTGCAGGAACACACTCAAGATAAGGCCTGAGCCAGCGCAACCCGCCTTGAGGTAGGGGCCCATGAGTCCCTGCGCTGGCTCACGGGTGCCCAGACACACCTCGTCCAGCCCTACCGTGCCAGCCACGTGTCGTGGTGGGGCTAGAGACGCCTGGGGCTCCTGAGGGGAGCCCTCCCACGCTCTAGTGGAAGCACCATGCTCCGCTGGCTGGACGACACCGCCGAGGAGCAGCTATGCCCAGACGCATGCGGAAGCGCTTATGTCTGCTGGTGATAAACAACTGAGGTGGCCTCCGGTCGCATCAACCTCGTGGGAGCCCAGAGCTCGGTGTCCGCCTCCGCAACGCCTCACCTCGGAGCGCCAAGGCGAGGGGCTGGGCACGGGCTGCGCTGGTCACGCCCAGATGCCGCCACCCAGCCAGCCCCTCGGCCTGGTTCGTCGTGACGCACTCCCCGAGCGGAGCCAAGGTTCAATGTCGCTTGAGCGTTAAGGGGACTCCTGAGCATCACGACTCAGAGCCTAACTGGTCACGTAGCCCTCACCCTTAGTTCCGAAGGCTAACGGCGGTTGAAGTATCAATGGGCGGGCTCTACAGACGTAGAACATAAGCAAGTAGGAAGCACAAATTTCAAGGAATTCAAAAGCAAATATTACAGTCCACACTGTTATTGCAATACCAAATGCAAGTTTAAACGCCTCCCCGAGGCATGATACATGTGCAGGAATTAAAAGCAAGACATGAGCCACAACGAAGTCTCTTGTCGGCGGTGGAGCAGCGCGGAGTGGGCTCGCCTCGTGAAGCAGCAGGGCAGCAGCGCCTCGCTCGGCTTGGTGCTCAAGGTCCTGAACTTCCCAACAGAGCCTCCACACGACCCTTCACAACCTCGGCAGCGGCAGCTGCATGCTCGCCGCTTGGTGGCTCCAGCAGGCTGTCCATGTCGACGCTGGGATCGCGAAGATAGATGTGGGTGAGGATCCGCGTCAGTGCCGCAGAAGACAAGACACGCGCCTCGGCCTCAGCCGTGGGGCCAAGACCAAGGGAGACATCTTCAAGAGCGCGAACCAGGAAGGGAAGCAGCTTGGCGGGGCCGTCCTCTGTGCCGGCCAGTGGGCTCTCCAGGCCGCTACCATAAAGCTCCCTCAGCAGGGCGCGAGCCTTCACCTCCATATCCATGAAGGCCACGCGATCTTCCGCAAGAACCCGCGCCTTGTCGTCCAGCTCGACCTTCCTCGCCTCCAGCTCCTGCTCCAGCATGCCTAGGCGGTCGCGGCACTTCTTCAGCTTGGCCTCCCAATCCTTGAAGGCCACCTCGCGAGCCTTCACGCTTTCCTCCTGCTCCTGGCGGAGGCGGGCCTCCTCGGCGAGCTGGTTCTGCAGGCCCTTCACCTCGCCCTCCAGCGTCTCACAGCGACCTTGGATGCTGGCTGCCTCCCCCAGGGCAGCGTCGCGGGCAATTATTGCCTCACGAACAGCATGCTTCTCCTCGTCGCAAGCCGTCGAGGCCTGGACCAGCGCCGCCCGAATCGAAGCATCGGAGCGAATCCAGCCAGAAGCCAGCTCCAGGCGCCCAGCCATCAGACGGGGGTCGGCGCCCAGAAGATCCTGCTGCAGGCGGTCCAGTCCGGCAACGGCGCGATCCAGAATAGCATTCGGAGGGGCAGCGGTCGGTAGAGTAGGAGGAGAAGACGGCTGTGTGACCACTGCGCCCTGAGGCGGAACCAGTGGCGCCACGGCAACAGTGGAGGCAGCGCCAAGCAAGGGCACCTCGGGAGTCGCCTGGGCCAAGGGGGCTGAGCTCGCCCTAGCTGGCTCAGCCAGGCCTCGCGACGACGACGGGCAGGAGAGGCCCGGGCGTCAGGATCATCTTCTTTTTCGGGCAGAGGCACCACCACGGATGGGGCCTCAGGAGCCCCTTCACGCCGCCACAGGCGCCCGGCCGGCCAAGAACATGGACATCGATCTCGCCGACAGAGCAATAATCAAGACGGGAAGCGTGGCACTTACAGGTCGTCAGCTGGTGGACTCGAGCAGCCTCCGGCCATACTTGAAGCCCGAGAGCTGGCTGCAGGGATCAGCTTCAAGGGGACCAGGAGCAGGAGGCGCGTCTGCGGATCGCCCCAGGGCTGGGGCGGACCTGCGGGGGACCAGCCCAGTCCGGTCCTTCTTCGGGATCGGGGGCAGGCTTCTGCCTCCCGCTCATCCTCATCCTCATCGCTCGCCACTCTCGGGAGGCGGAGAACGGGGCCACGCCGCCGGGAGGAGCCCTTGACTCTGCCCCCGAATCAACCCCCTCTCCTGGCTCTCTTTCCTCCACCTCTTCGCTGGAGTCGGAAGAGGACACGTCCACCAGGTCCTCCGGAGCCTCCAAGGGCACGGGCCCGTCCCCATTGAAGACGGGCATGGGCCCCACTACCTGCTCCCAATCCTCGCGAAGGAACAAGGCGCTGGGCGCCCTCCAGCCTCGCCACGCCGCCCCCAACCAAGGACTGGGGGACCGTCGCCAGATCCTCGCTGGCCAGGACCACGGGGCTCGAGTGAGGCCTCCACATCGGAAGTGAGTACTGGCGAAGCGGAGCCAGTTGGTGCTCCAGGAACTCCCTCAGCAGCGACGCACCGGTCAGCTTTGCCGCCGCCGCGTCGGCCGGCTTCATATCTGCATCCATCTTCTCCAGCACCAGCTTCGTGCGGGGATCCTGAAGCTCCGCTCGGGACCAGTTGTCGGAACTCTCGGCGGGCTCCGTGGGCAGGATCAGCCGAGGGTGGATGTGCCCAGCTAGGGCTGGACCAAAAGCTCGTAGCTCGCGAGCTTAATGAGCGCTCGATAGTTCGGTTCGTTAAGCTCGTAGCTCGCTTCTTAATGAACAGAGCCAATCATTGATTTTAGCTCGTTAAGCTTAATGAGCTTAACGAGCGAGCTAACGAGTTTCACGAGTAGCTCGTTAAGCTCGTTAGTAACAACACAACATATATTTTCATATTATGTGAAACTTTTTGTAGCACCTCAACCTATCTATTTAATCTAATCGACATATGAGGCAACACACTACTTCATTTCTTTTCTTAGTCATAATATTTTATCTTGAAAACCATACCTACGCATTCATCATGTATATTGTAACATATTATAATCTGTTAACGAGCGCTCACGAGCTTAACGAGCTTCAAACGAGCCGAGCGGAGCAGGGTTTTCTGCTCGGTAATCTTAACGAGCTTAACGAGCCGAGCCTTAACGAGCACGAGCTTAACGAGTACGAGCTTAACGAGCCGAGCTGCTCGTTAGTCCAGCCCTACGCCCAGCATCCACCAAGACCCACTTGCTCCTGAAGCCCTCAATCCGCTTCCCAGGGTTTGAAATGGTGATGGCTCCGCCGTATGCAACGAAGCTCGCGCACGTGGAGGCGGAACCACGGGAGGTTCGGAGGAAGAAGTAGTGGCGCAGCAAGGCCACCGAGGGCTCCACCCCAACGTGGGCCTCACAATAGTAGGCGAAGATTGCCAGAAGAAGGATGGAATTGGGATGGAGGTGCAGAGCTTGAATGTTGTAGTGACGGAGGACGGAGGACGGAGAAGAAGAACTCAGAAAAGGGAGGCACCAGACCCGCAATGATGGCGCTCACGAAGAACGGGTAGAAGGTACTCCCCCGACCCTCAGGGGCGGGGGAGCCGGCCTTGAACAGTGCCGTTCCATTGACGCCCTGCGCTTCCGCCAACCGGCGCTGTCGAGTGAGCTCGCCGACACGCTTAGCGGGTCCAAGGCGGAGAGTACCAAGCTCCGCCGAGGTTTGGCGAGCCATGACTGGCTAGGCACGCAGCGGAGTGGATCTCAAGATCTTGGAAGCGGAGAGGAGAGGCGCAAGAAAGGGGATCTTAGCAGCAACTGGCGAAAGTAAAGGAGCCAAGGAAGATGTCGCTCATTATCAACCCACGCGATTTGCAGAGGCGCACTTCGTCCAATCAACCGCCACGCTGGGCGCCTCAAGGCCGCAGCTGTTAGGGCTCATGACGCTTCACACTTGCCCTTCGCCTCTCTTGCACGCCAAGTTCGAGCGCCCGTGGGCCTGGGGCTACTGTCGGCGCTCTGGGAACGGGGTCCCAGACTTGCCTGCCTGCTCCTGGGCGTGGCTCAAAGGAGGCCAGGACAGCCCATCTTCATCAACGCAAGCTCAAGACCCTCGCGAGGGCCAAGCCTCATGGGCGGACGACGAGGAGCTTCCTCGTGCATGGCCTCGTCAGCTGGCTCATGAGGAGGCGGAGAGTTCAAGGTGGGTACCTCGCGAGGTTCCCATGACGCAAGCCATGACGCACCAAGGGCGCCCGGTGGGCGCCAGCCAGCAGCGTCCTCCTTTCCCTTTGGTGCAAAGGGAGCAAGCGAGGCGAGAGCATCAAGCAAATGCATCCGCTTGATGCAACAAGACCAAGACCAGCCCCAACGGCTGGAAGGGGTCATCGTGGAGCCTAAGCAAAGGCCATCACCAGAGCCTTTGGCAGGCGAGGACCAACTTTAGTCAGGATAAGTGTACCCGCTGTTCCCCTTCAAAATGGCCAATTGTTGGCGCCCTTCCCGCTCAATATTTGGGAAGAGGCCCAGGGCCTTCGCCTATAAATAGGAGTAGCCACACTCAGAGTAGGGAGATCTGGCATTTGGAATCCAGAGAGAGAGATAGAGACCCGATCCTCAAGCTAGAGCAACGGAACACCACCTAGCAGTTCATCACACCCACCAAGAACAGACCCTCGCGAGGCTGTTCTTCCCTGTACTGTTCCTCATCAGCCCAAGAGGCAATCCACCACGCCACAAACTAGAGTAGGGTATTACACCACAACGGTGGCCCGAACTAGTATAAAACTTGTGTCTCTTGTGCTGTTCTGTTTAGTAGTTTAGGTCCCTGCGATTCGGCGAGGTACGAGACGGTGGAGGGTTGGATCTCCACGCGCACCCCAGTGTTCGAACCTCAAGGGTCTGCCGGAACCCGAAATCCGATAGCACGTTTCTGCGCGACGCAGGGCATCCGACTGGACATAGCGTTCGTTGCCCACCCGCAGTCAAACGGCCAAGTCGAGCGAGCCAACGGCCTCATCCTTTCCGGCATCAAGCCCCGACTGGTCGTGCCACTGGAGCGTTCGGCCGGCTGTTGGCTCGACGAGCTGCCGGCCATCCTCTGGAGTCTGCGCGCTACCCCGAACAAGTCAACTGGATTCACCCCTTTCTTCCTTGTATATGGTTCCGAGGTTGTCATCCCAACTGACATCGAGTTCGACTCGCCTCGGGTGACCATGTACACGGAGGCGGAGGCCAAGGAAGTACGAGAAGACGGTGTCGACTTGCTGGAAGAAAGCCGGCTGTTAGCCCTCAGCCGGTCCGCCATCTACCAGCAGGGCTTGCGCCGCTACCATAACTAGAAGGTCAAGCCAAGATCCTTCCAAGAGGGTGACCTTGTGCTCCGGCTGATCCAACGAACAACCGGCTAGCACAAGCTCTCGGCCCCTTGGGAAGGCCCCTTTGTCATCAGCAGAGCGTTGGGAAATGACTCCTACTACCTGATCGACGCACAGAAGCCGAAGGCACGAAAGAGAGACGATTCCGGCAAGGAGTCGGAATGACCATGGAACGCCAACCTCCTCCGAAGATTTTACAGTTAAAATGCAGTATGTATCACGCCACCTTTTGTATTAAGTATGAGACAATCGGCCCCCCGAGGAGCACTCGGGGACTACCATCTTTTATCTATGAATGACAAGTATCATGCTTATGTCTATGTCACTGCATTCATTCTTCTCGTCCGGCACCGGGTTCGACCAGTCGGCCCGGGGACTCGCCGCCTTGAGTTATATTCAAGTTCTACCTGCAGTTAGACAAGTAGTGTGCCAACATCCAAGGCCTCTCTTGTCAAAAGTCGTAGCTCGAAGAATCGGTTGTCCGCCTGGCAAGAGTCAAAGGCAGGAAAGGATTCCCACACGAAAAACGGCTAAGGACTAATGAACTTATATAACAAAAGCCGGTTTCCTCCCATCGCCGACCGGCTACCAGAGTAGCCGGCCGGCCGGCTTCCCATTCACCTTGCCACAATATAAGAAAGCTCAAGTTCTTGTCTTCCCAAAAATTGCCAAGCTCCTCCCCAGCCACAGACTACAGAGAGGCTGTTCGGCTGGGAAGGCGGCAACCAAGGGAAGGGGGCAAAGGAAACAACCTAAGGATGAAAAGCAAACTCGAATGAAAGCCAAACACATGCATAATTATATTTACACAAAAGCTTTCGAAAGGCCGGCATTCAACATGGTTTGAATACACTCCCAGTGGGTGGAACTGCGCGAATTTAATAAAAAAGTTGTTCAAAGAGTAACAACAGGAAAAGCAAGAGTGGCAGATCAGGCCAAGGGAGCGATGGGCGAGTCGGGTAGGTCGGCGGAGGCGGTAGTGCGGGCCGGAGGAGTGGCCGGCTGGCGGGTCTCGGCCTGATCATCATCTCTGGCAGACGGCGCGCTCGCGCACGCCTCGTTGCTAGAGGCACGATCAGGCTGAAGCTGGCTGGTCGCTTCGCCGCCCTCCCCTTCTTCGTCTTCGCCTTCGTCGCTGGAAGCGAGCTCCTCCGCCGAGTCCTCGACTTCTGCTGGGTGCAGCCCGAACCACTCCTCTGGCTGGGCGGCGCCATTGTCATTCACCTCAGGAGCAAAAACGCTGGTGTCGGTATAGTCGGCAATCGCCGAGGCGCGCTGGATGATATGCGGCCGCACCGCCACTAGCTCCTCGTCGGCCTCCTGCCGCCAGGTACTCAGCTGGGCTAAGCTCAGCCTAGGATACCAGGTCGATTTAACTCCGCCGCCACGTGGCGCTGACCGGCAGCGAAGCCTTCCGTGCCTCGAAAGCGCCAATCATACCTTCCAGCCAGTCCGCAGTCCGACTGGGTGCGGGAATAGCCTCGCCGCCGAGGGCGGTCAAGACTTTGCGCTCGCACGCTGGGCGGCGGAGCATGCGGTGAGCCGCTGCAGCTGGGCTCGATCGCTGGTTGCCTCAAGCGTCCGCTGGCATCTCGCGTGATTCGACTTCGCTCACCGGCATGCCTCAAGGTGGGCCTCGATGAGCTTATTGGCGGCGACGGAGTAGCCGGGGAAGTAATCTGCGTGAAGAACAAAGAAGCAGCACATAATCAGAAGATAAACAAGAGAGCAAGGGGCAAGGAGGAAGGCGGTTGACCGTCGATCGGATCCTCAACCCGGCTGTCGGTGTCAAAATCAGCGGATCTCGGTAGGGGTCCCAACTGTGCGCCTAGGCGGATGGTAACAGGAGACAAGGGACACGATGTTTACCTGTGGCTCGGGCCCTCTTGATGGAGGTAAAACCCTACGTCCCTGCTTGATTGATATTCATATTGTGGATGTTTACAAGAGTGGATCTACCACGAGATCAAGGAGGCTAAACCCTAGAAGCTAGCCTATGGTATGATTGTAAGGGTTGTTGGATTGTAGTCCCACGGACTAAAGCCATCCGGTTTATATAGACACCGGAGAGGGCTAGGGTTACATAGAGTCGGTTACAATGGTAGGAGATCTACATATCCGTAGACGCCAAGCTTTCCTTCCACGCCAAGGAAAGTCCCATCCGACACGGGCTAAGTCTTCAATCTTGTATCTTCATAGTCTTGGAGTCCGTCGATGATGATAGTCCGCCAATGATAGTTCGGTGATGATGGTAGTCCGCTATCCGGACACCCCTAATCCAGACTCCTCAAGAGCCCCTGAACCAGGCTTCAATGACGTTAAGTCCGACGCCAGATATTGCTTGGCATTGCAAGGCGGATTCCTCCTCCAAATGATAGAAGATTGTGAACACCAGATAGTGTCGCTCGCAAAATAAATTCCACATTCCATCAGAGAGAGAATAATAATATATACACAAGTTCGATCTGCTGACGTTTTTTGTGGCATGACGTCACACCACTACCAAGCCATTACTTGAATTGTTTTTTACTTTACTACCTTAGCGCATTTAGCGAGGCGGTTTCCTTGGCACGTCTTTGTCGAAGCAGAGATTGTGTTTCCCCTTAATCCGGGATTCTCATTAATACGGACGTGGGTAACCCAACCGCGCCCGTTCACCACGCCCCCTCTATCAAAGACGAGTCCCAAACGGTCACGGAGACGGCTCTTGGTATTCTCCCTCTTTATAACGGGACCTAGGCTCGTTTTCTTCAATCTTCCATCGAATCCTCTCTACGCTCCAAGTTCCAGCACCTAGAGCTCCAGATTCGAGCGCTTTGGACCTTCAACGATGTCCGGTTCCGACCTCCAGGGCCGGTGGATTCCCTCCTCCGTCACGGAGGAGGACGTGCTAAAGCTGCGGGAGGCCAAGTACCTGTCTTACGAGATTTCACACAGGTTGCCTGCCGAAGGGCAGGCCATCCCCACCCCTGAGCCCGGCGAGTATGTCGTTTTCGTATCCCACCTCCGTCGGGGTTTAGGCTTCCCGATGGATCCTTTTGTGAGAGGGCTCATGTTTTATTATGGGTTGGAATTCCACGATTTGGCTCTAGAGTCCATCCTCCATATCTCCGCATTTATTGTCATCTGCGAAGCCTTCCTCCGCGTCACCCCTCACTTCGGCCTGTGGCTGAAGACCTTCAATGTGGCGCCGAAAATGATCGGGGGGCGTCAAGCGGAGTGTGGCGGGGCGGCCATAAGTAGGAGGGCCGATGCCCCGTGGCCTGCTGGCTCCTTCCAAGAGGAGCTCGGCTTGTGGCAGCAAGAGTGGTTCTATATTACCGTTCCGAGGGGCCGCAGACAAAAGCCGCCACCCCTATTCCGCCCGGGACCTCCACGACGGTTGATGTCGTGGGTCAACCAAGGGCTCAACTAGGGGCCGTCAAAGGATGTGCCCCTACTGCAGGGCCGGATTCGAGATCTCCTAATGAGGGAGATCGATATGGTGGTGGTGATGCAGGTTATGCTAATTAGGCGTCTCCTGCCCTGCAAACGCCGTCCTCTCCGGCTATGGGAGTTCAATCCGGAGGGCCCACGGATTCTTCAACACTTCATGGGTATGACACCCCCGAGATGTATAACTTATTCTTCGGATCGCAAGAGGTGCGTCCGAGATTGACCGAGGATGCTGGACTAAGCTGCAATCGCCCGGATACTCAAGTAAGTAGTTCCAAGTCCTGACATTACGTTTGTTTGCCTTTTGATGATCCGCCTTATGACCGATCTCCTTCTACACAGGAGTGGATAGCGGAAGCAAAATTGATACGGTGTCCAGCCCCCCTCCCCGAGACCGCGCCGGATCCCGTGCTGGTCCGGATGCTTGAGGTTGCACCTTCAAAGGAAGACGAAGGGGAAAACAAGGAAGCTACTGCCTCGCCTAAGGACGCTCTTGAAAGAGGGCGGATCGAGAATCCCTCCCCAAGGGAGAAGAGGACTGCCTCCGAGGACCACGGGGCAAAAGCCCCTAAGCGGGGAAGAAATCTTAGCGAGGGTCTGTGGTCCGGGAGGCCACGGCCGCACAATCTCCCGTAATGAGTCAGCACTCCAACGAGCCGTAAGTAGAAAGAAAGGAGTTTTATAATAAGGGACATCCCTATTTGTGCTTCTGAGGATAACTAAAGTTTTACCTTGTAGTTCAGATCTCCGTCCTTCGCAGATGAGCTCGTCTTGGGGGACCTTCGTCCGGAGATGATAGAGAGCGAGGCGCCTCCGTCTGGGCGCCGTCGGATAGAGGCGGACGAGCCTGAAGTGTCGTCCTGGAGGAGCCCGGGTTTGGCAAAGCGGATAGTTCGGGCGCCAAGCGGTGTACTGGTGAAGGATCTGCTTGAGAAGCGTCTATCTCGGAAGATCAGCATGCATTGATGAGCATGGTGATTGAAAGGATTTAAATCCGCGAAGAAGGCGGGTTGTACGATGCCGTCAGGAGTTTACTGGCGGGGTTTGAGGTACGTAAAACTGACACACCTCGTAACAGTTTTGCATATAGAATGCGCCCTGTATAGATAGTAGCCCCTGAGACTCGGTAGGTTGTCGAAATCGACAGCGTGCCGAGGATCAAAATCGCAGGTTTAAATTCCCGTCGTGCCGATGTAGGTGGCGGGTCATCCGAGGGCCAGCCGGACTGATGGAGTTGCTGAACTAGAGCGACAACTCGATGTTGCGGATCACGGACATCCTGCGATCAACAAAGCGACTTGATGAGTCGCAAGGTAAGTGATTACTGCGCGTTCACTTGGTAAGGGGCGAAGCCAACTCCTTACAATATGTGCGTGAAATGCGAGATAGTGCCGCTGCCGTGGAGAGTCTTGGGCGAACTTGCTCAAGCCAAGGAGCAGGCGGAAGAGAATCTGGCGGCCTCGGGCGGCGAGGAGTTAAGCGGCGAAAGGTCGCCTGCGCGGGCGAGGAAGATATAGCGAAATGGCCGTGAAGTTAAAAGAGGCTACCGACCGCAATGAGGCTCTTGGGAAGGGCGCCCTAGCGGGCAAGAAGACCTGCGGAAGGCCACCGCCGAAGCCAAGAATGCCCGCTCGCAATGTGGGCTATGAAGGAAAACTGCGCCAGGCGGGAGATTGTAGTGGAAAGCATTTTCTCGCTGCGCCGAAGGTTCACGGATCCAAAATATGCTCAGCTGGGCCAACTGTGGTGTCAGGAGGACCTTATATGGACTTATCAGCGAGTCGCGGCGGATGCCGTTGTGCATTCGAAGCCAAAAGGATCACAAGGCGGAAGAGCTGTTTTGGTCTCAATTCCATAGTCCGGGCGTTCACTTCCGGCGACCGATCGCTTGGCTGAGTGGGCTGAGCTAAATAGGTTGTCGGGCTTGCTATAGCGGATATAGTGACTCATATCTGGCGGATGGGCCCCAGAAGAGTTACTTTGGCTTATTGCAGCAATTTCTTGCGGCGGTGCCGCATATCAAAGCGATAAGCGGTCGGCCTGCATAGAGGTGCGCGGATGGCGCTCGCCGTGTGAAGACACATTGGACAGAGATGGATGCCACCGCTGTTGCGACCCAGTTAGGATGATAGCGGTTACCCGCCGAGCACTATTTTGGCGAAGTACTGCGTGGTGCTCGTGTAATAGAGTCACGATGCTCAAAAATGTTACGTTGAATGAGCGCTTATATGATAATAAGCGATATTTATGATGTAAGCGCCTTTTATACTTGTGCGTTCAAGTAATAGAATATCTCCTATGCGGCCGTTCATGTATACGTGTGTATAACTTTGAAGATGGCGTTAAATGGGCTTCAGCCCCCACGCACAAAGGTGCGGGGTTTCGCAAAAATAGCGTTTTCACACTTAATCCGGCGTCTCGGTCCCGTAAAGGAGGTGGTAAGCGTAGCAAGCGAGGCAACGGACTATAATGCTTTATCACTTTCACTTAGCCATGGAGTTCGAGGGTGGGCTACGACATAGCCCTGGGGTCACCGCGCTCTCAATCGGCGGCGTATGTACTGGCGGAAAGCGGCCCTTACGTCAGCGGAGGAATCCTAAACATTCCCAAAGATCGATCGAGTGGTTGACCAGTCTCTCGCTGTATCATGACGGTCGGTTTCGGCTTTCTCTACTAAGGTGCTTTCGCCGGCGGCCGAGGCTGGGCACTGTCGCGATGTAGTTCTCCACGGGCGCGTTAGCCGATGATATTAGCGTAAGGCAGCAAAACACGAGGGCAGGAAAACCCAACATTTGACCAAAGACATGATTGGAGCTGATGCATATAAGGCCCTAACTCGAGGCGCCGAACACTCCCGAAGGTGTTAGGTCTTTATAATAGCGGGCCAAACAAAGCCCTAAGCCCCTTGTGTCGAGTGCAGGGCAGGTTCTTACAGCGTGACCCGATGCCAAAACGCCATGATCTCCACTCTGGTTATAATGATAAACCAGGATTATAGCAACAAGAGACAGTAAGAAAGGTTTACGTAGGGTCTTAGTCTGAAAGAGTCCTTACAGCGGGTCCCTCTTGCGTCTGCGCTGTGTCTCCGTTGTGCCGTATCACGGGCCGGTGTGCACGCTGTTCATCTGTAAAAAGAAGAACTTGGTTGGAAAAAAATGATGCGAGAAAGTGCATAAAAATTGAAATATAGATTAAGAAAAGCTGAGCCTATGCTAGCTCATTGTGGCTTATATGTGCAAACCCTTGTGAAGGGTGTGCGGCTAGGTAGCCCTAGCTTATTTATTCCAGACTTCGTCCAACCGTGTAAAGGGGTCTCGGCGACCTTATAATGAAATGATGCCATGTGGACCGGGCATTTTAAGCATAAGAGGCAGCGTAATGTGGTATTGCATTGAAGCGGACGAAAGCTTCTCGTCGATGGTTGATAGCTACTTTTAAATGGGGGCGACATGAAAGGTTAGCTTTTCTCGTCGGAAGTTGTCGGTGACCCGAACACAACTTCTAGTAATAATGGGCATGCACCAGGCGTAAGGGCTGGCGTCACTCCTTTGAAGGAAGTGCGGCTATGCGGTGTAGTAGGGTCTATCCCAACTTGCGGATTGTGTCCGGATATAGCAGGTTCAAATTCTGCCGCCGTCCATCAAAACCTGCGTTAATTGCAGTCCGTCTATTATGGGCTGCAATATCGAGCCGGTCTATCCTGCGCTCGGATATACGGACTAATCCAGATGGTCGAAAGTGATTGGTTTTGACATCAATCTTGGTCCTTGGGGTGGATCGTCCGACACTTGTCTTGGCGAGTGCCGTGTTGGCTTTCGTGTTATCACGTGAAGCAAGTTCTGTTTTGACTTCTCGAGGAAAGTCTTTTGACTTCGGTGCTCTGCTGGTGGGGTTCGTCATCGTCCTCGCTGGCGTATCGAGCCTTGTGTCGGCGTTAAGTCTGCGGACTGTTTAAAAACAACAATTTCGGTTGGTATGGTTTGGAGCCTTCCGAAGTCTGTGGATTTGACATATCCGATCTAAAATTTTGTTTAAATTTGATAGCTCGTCTCTGTTGTCCTTAAGAGGCCGTGTTTTATTATTTGGCCACGAGCTTTTGAATCGGCGTTGACCGCCGCGTGCCCTGTGGGCTTTTTCTTTATTCGGCTACTGATCTTTCCTGCGTCGTGACTTTCCGTTCCATCTCGATCTCGGATGTACTCGGGTCGCTGGTGCTGCATCTTGCTAGCTAGCTGTCCTCTCCTGCGCATAAAAAGCGTCATGAGGCTTGTTAAGCGCGGCCATTGTTCTTGGCTTCTCTTGGCGAGGTGTCTGGCGAGCCATTCGTCTCTGGACGTTGTGTTTAAAAGCTGCTAAGGCTTCCGTCCGGACGATCGACTATTTGGTTCTTTTGGTAAGGAACCTGTTCCAGAATTCTGCGCTGACTCTCCGGGCTGTTGGGTTATATGACTCAGATCGTCTGCATCCGGAGGCGGACATAAGTCCCTTGAAAATTTGCTCTAGCGTCCTCAAGCTCTTCCCAACTTCCTTGATGTTTTACGGGAGGCTTTTGAGCCAATGCCGAGCTAGCCCTTTGAACTTGAGGGTAGGTATTTTATGGCGTGGAGATCATCTCCTCTAGCCATGTGTATGTGTAGTATGTAGTCTTCTATCCAGACTCCGGGGTCTGTTGTGCGTCGTATGCCTCTATGTTTATGGGTTTAAACCTGCTGGAAATTCATGATCCAGCACCTCATCAGTGAAACATAAGCGGGTGTCTGGTGCCCCAGTGTTGGGTGTGGCGCTGTCTTCGAACACTTGTCGTGGTGTGTTACTTCCTGGGGTCCTCTTTTTTGGCCCGTAGATGGACCTAGTTGGGCCGTCCGTTTTCCCGGGATTATAATTCGGCTTGTGTGCAGCCCCGCTTGTCGCTTTGGGCCTGTCATCTGGCCGTCTATCCGGCCAGGCGGCCTCTTTATTTTTTGATTGTGAAGGCTCTATGGCTTCCTCGTCAAATTCTGGCAGCAACTTGCGCTTCGGGTAGCTCTTAGTTTGATGGCCATTGCCATATTTGTCTGCGGTCTTGAATACTTTGCTCCACTTCATTCTCGGCGTCTCTTACGCTGTTTTGAGCTTCCGTTTCTCCTTCTTCAAACTTCTTGCGGTGGCGGCAGTTTTTTGCGTATGTTCTTATGCTCCGGTGTTGTGTCCGGACTGTTGATTGCTCCGTGAAGGGTTGATTATCCGGCTCGTCCTGTTACGTAAATCCGCTGGTTTGCCCTGCTCTATCGCTGGGTCTTTAGGAAGGCTACTTTGATCGGCGGGACTTAGGGCGGCGTCGTCGCCGTTTTGATTCTTTATCGGCGAGATTATCCTCTGCCAGCGTCCGTTGTTCCTCGTTATCGCTTCCCTTTGGGGTGTCCACCATGTATATGTCGTATGGCGAGGTGGTCTTCGATTGTCCTGTAGAGGCGCTGGTTCTTGGTAGTCTCCGGCATCGTCGTCCATACCGTCGATGTCTTGAATCGTAATCAATCGTCGGTTAAATGCGTCGGCGGTGGCTCTGAAGTGGCTGGTGGGTGGGATCTGAATTTCTTCGTCGTCCCGTCCCAACCGTCCTGGCCGTAGTTCGGCCGGGGCTCTCCGGATAGCGAGAGATGCTTCAGTGAATTTATGATATCGCCGAAGGGCGAGTGCTGAAAGATGTCCGCGGCGGTGAATTCCATGATCGGCGCCCAATCAGATTCGACTTAGCAAGGCGCGGGAGGTCGAGTCGGCGGAGTCCGCACCTCGAGCCATGGTCTTTATGCGGGACAAGGTAAGTGTTGGCTCCATCCCGTAGGAGTTGCATCTCTCGGCGGTGTCCAGCCATCCGTCCTCGATCAGCGATCGGCTCCGGACTATGAGTCAGGCGGATTAGGTGTCGCGGTCTCAAGGTGTTGTCCGTGGCGAGTTAGGTCATGCCCATCGTGACAATGCCGCACGCTGGCTATGGCTCAGATCCATCGAAGATCAAGTCGCGGATATCGGCCGTGAAGTTTAGGCTTCAAACCTGACTCGACGGCCAGGCGTAACTTCGATCTGCTCGGATGGCCAAGTGAGTTGGCCCGCGATGCGGCCGCCGAATATGAAGATCTGTCAGGGAGAAACGTCTCGCCCAGGACTCGTTATTTTTGATTGAAGAGGCCATCAAGCCTATCGGTGGCGACACGAGGAACTCTCAATGAAAGCACCAATGTCGATGTCAAAACCGGCGGATCTCGGAGTAGAGGTCCGAACTATGCGTCTAGGCGGATGGTAACGGGACACAAGGGACACGATGTTTACCGAGTTGGGCCCTCTTGATGGAGGTAAAACCCTCGTCCTGCTTGATTGATATTGATATTGTGGATGTTTACAAGAGTGGATCTACCACGAGATCAAGGAGGCTAAACCCTAGAATCTAGCCTATGGTATGATTGTAAGGGTTGTTGTGATTATGAGTCCTACGGACTAAAGCCATCCGGTTTATATAGACACGGGAGAGGGCTAGGGTTACATAGAGTCGGTTACAATGGTAGGAGATCTACATATCCGTGTCGCCAAGCTTGCCTTCCACGCCAAGGAAAGTCCCATCCGGACAGGGCGAAGTCTTCAATCTTGTATCTTCATAGTCTTGGAGTCCGGTCGATGATGATAGTCCGGCCAATGATAGTTCGGTGATGATGGTAGTCCGGCTATCCGGACACCCCTAATCCGAGGACTCCCTCACGGCCATAGCCCTCGCTCACGCGCCTGCCCGCTTCGCCCAGCCGCCGCCTCGGTCTCGAACTTCGGCTTTGAGGCCTCGCTATCCTGCGCCTTCTTGGGGCCGCCTTATGGCTCTCCTCCTGAGTCGGCTAGCCTCTTGGCGAGGCGGTCCCGTTCTGGGCCAGGCGCTACACTCGGCATCCTTAGCACGAAGGCGATGCAGGCCCCGCCTGGCAGCTCCCTCAAGTCAGCGTTGGCCTCTGCGAGCATGGAGAAAAAGGAAAAAAGCAATAAGGAAGAAGTGGTCGGGAAGATCCGACCCGGCGCTCAGTGATCGGCCGAATCTCGGGGACTACACCCGATGGAGTCCAGCGACGCCCCCATGGAAGAAATCAAGAAAGAAATCGACCAAGGCTAGAAGACTCACCCGGATGACGCGCGCGTCGAGAGAAACTCAGGGTGTACCGCTGCAGTGAAGGCGGCACAGGTGCAAGCCGGCGACGGACTTCTGCGCCGCCATGTTCAGCTCATTTGTTCCACCGGCTGGGCGTCCACTTTCGGACGAGTTAAGCTGGCCGCCTCCTGCATCCTCTTGTGTCGAAATGGCGCCGCCCATTCTTCGCGATTCCGGCCTTCGGGCGCCTCCCCACGCTGACGGCGAGGTGGCGACTAAACCACAAGATCCACTCGGCCCGGTGACTACGCCCCAACCAAGCTACTCAAAGGTCAAGCGGCGGTCGCCGCCTGGGCCGTTCGATCTGGGGGCGCCCGACCGTGGCGCCTCCTCCGGGAGATAATCACGTCGTCTTCTCTCCTCTCCATCGCCGGCCGGTAGCAGTCGGCTTCCTCCCGGCAGGGCACCGCAGTCGTTAGGAGCCGCAGCACGGAGGGGAATGACGAGCTGCGGAGGCTGGTTGCGCAGAACCTCCGCCTCCTTCTCCATGGCCCTGCCTCCGCCTCGAGCATTGGCACGCAACATCGGCTTGCACTGGCGAGCCTGCGCCTCCTGCGCCTCTGGCGGCCTCCGCTCCTCCGCCTCCCGCTCCTCCTCGCGCCTCCCAGCTTTCAGTTCCCGCTTCGTTCCTCCATGAGTTCGGGCGAGGGATCCACCTTGGCGGGGAGCTCGAGGACCCTCCCATTGGTCCAACTATAGGCGGTAGAAACTCATTCTGAGGGAAAGCGGCGCTCTGATCAACAAATCAATAAGAAGGCTTAGAAGAGGCCCCAACCCAAGAAGACAATAAAAAGAAAAGGAAGCACGAGATATTCAAGACTTACCCAGAGACGCTTCGTGGCTGCTTCACCACCTTCTTGAAGCGAGCTGCTGCAGCGTCGCCTCCGTCCGCTTTGGTCGCCGCCACAGAGCCCTTTAGTTTTTCTTGACCCGGCTGCCAAAGAAGCCCGACCCGGCCGGGGCGTTTTGCGCACCACCTCGAGCAGCTGGGCGCGCGTAGGTCCCCGCTTCTCGGCGGTTACACGCCACTGGCGGCGCGGATAGCCTCAACTTCGTCATTGTCCGCCAGTCAAGAAGCAGACGTGAGCTTCGAGGCTGCTCGCCTCTCCATCTCCGAAACTATGGCGTCGTCCATAGCGGCCGCTTCTAGATCCGGTCGCCGGTGCGCTCCACCGTGACGATCGGCCATCAATCGGCGCTCAGCCTCGCGGTCCCGGCCGCGCCCGGTCAAGAAGGGGATTCTGCTCAAAGATGCTTCGCCGGCTAGTCGAAGTCGGCCATCATGAACCCGGCAACAAAAGAAGAAGGAAAGAAGGAATACTCACCAGGCGGGGCTCCGCTTCGAACATGTCTGACATGCCATACTGCCACTCTCTCGGTGAGCTTGCAGTTGGAGCAGTAGTTCACCATGTAAGACACCTCGGCCATGAGGCATCTCATAGGTGCTCAGTTTACGCATGGATTGACGCGTTGCTCATCATGAGATCATGTGTGGCTGGCCTTGGGCGTGAAGCATCCCGGCCCATAAAGGCGGCGCACCAGATCGGCCCGACTCATGCCTCTCCCGAGGGAGTCTCGGATTAGGGGGTGTCCGGATAGCCGGACTACCATCATCAGCTGACTATCATTTGTCGGACTATCATCATCGACCCGGACTCCAAGACTATGAAGATACAAGATTGAAGACTTCACCCGTGTGCCGGATGGGACTTTCCTTGGCGTGGAAGGCAAGCTTGGCGATCTGGATATGTAGATCTCCTACCATTGTAAGCGACTCTATGTAACCCTAGCCCTCTTCGGTGTCTATATAAACCGGATGGCTTTAGTCATTGAGGACAACAATCACAACAACCCTTACAATCATACCATAGGCTAGCTTCTAGGGTTTAGCCTCCTTGATCTCGTGGTAGATCCACTCTTGTAAACATCCACAATATCAATATCAATCAAGCAGGACCTAGGGTTTTACCTCCATCGAGAGGGCCCGAACACAGGTAACCATCGTGTCCCTTGTCTCCTCGTTACCATCCGCTTAGACGCGCGATTCGGGACCCCTTTACCCGAGATCCGCCCGGTTTGACACCGACATTGGTGCTTTCGTTGAGAGTTCCTGCGTAGTCGTCAGCGATAAACTTGATGGATTATTCAATCAGCAACAACGGCGCAGTCCTGGGTGAAGACCTTTCTCCCGGACAGATCTTACGTGTTCGGCTTCCGCCTTGCGGAGCCCGCTCCATTGGCCATCTGGAAGCGAGATCGAAAGCTTCGCCCCTGGCGTCGTGTCAGGTTTTGAAGCCTAAACTTCACGGCCGATATCCGCGGGACTTGATCCTCGATGGATCCGAACATAGCAAAGGCGTGCCGCAGCTGTCACGATGGGTATGACCTAACTCTGCGGCGGACAGCACCCTGAGGTCAGGCCTTTGCGATCCGCTCCGACTCATAGTCCGGAGCCGATCGCTCGGATCGAGGGCGGATAGCTGGACACGCGCCTCGAGCCGCAATTCCTACAGCGATGGAGCCAACACTTACCTTGTCCCCATAAAGCCCATGACTCGAGGTGCGGGACTTCCTGCCGGACTCCGAACCTCCCGCGCCTCGCCAGTCCGAATCCGATTGGCGCCGATCATGGAATTCACCGCTGCGGATATCTTTCGGCTTTTCGCCCTTGGGCGATATCATAAACTCATTGAAGCATCTCTAAGCTATCCGGAGAGCCTGGCGAACTGGCCAGGGCAGGACGGTTGAGATCACGGATGACGAAGAAATTCAGATCCCACCCACCACCCGCTTTGTAGCCACAGGCCACGATTTGCAAGACGTGCTCGACTATTTAACTCGAAGACATCGACGGTATGGGCGACGATGCCGGAGACTACCAGAACGATTGCCTACGAGGACCTTTGGAAAACCACCTCGTCATACGACATATACATGGTGGACACCCCAAAAGATGGGGGCGGCGAAGAAACAGCGGAGCCCGATTCCTTAAAGAAACAGCCAAGCGCCCGAAGCCAGCGGCCCCGCTTTAAATCCCGCCACGCGGCAGAATGGAGATTCGGCACAGGAGATAATAACACCCAGAAGTACCGAAGACAACTCCTCTCGGCATGATCCAGGCGCAGGAGGAAGCGAAGCAAGCCCTCGGGAGAGGGCGCAGCATTAAGAGGTCGAGGATGACAATTACTACCTCCTCCGGAGACGAGGTAGCCTCGGCGACGATTTAATTCGTCGGCTCGAGGATCCCGCCGAACAAGAGCTTTTAGACGAGCTAATGGCCACGGCAAACAGCCTAAAGAAAAGCAACAACAGCTTCAAGTGATCAAGACCTACTGGCCGACAGATGGACCGAGGTCCTCGCGTCAAGAGTATGAACTCGAACGCCCTCCAAAAGTTACCTAAACGCAAGTTGCTCTCCGATTAGAGGAGGCAGCATCACCAAAGGCAATAACACGGCAGACCGACCACCTCGTGGTCGCTGAGTAGAGAGGCGCAAGCCCTCCACCAAAACCGCACTTCGCAGACGCTTAAAAGCAGGAAGCCACGGGGAACGCTACCGACTTGCGTAGATATATTGAGGACAAGGCAAGACAATCCAGATCTATCTATGGATCACGTGGACGCCCAACGACTCCACGCATTTAATACCGCCGCACCGGATACAACTACTCCGCCGGGCTGAACACAGCAGTGCATAACGCCTCTCGAGCTACGCGCGATATTGCTCAATACAGAGGCGCCAAGACACCCACTATGCTTCACCGACGAAGTAATGGATCATCAAATCCTCAAGGGTTCAAACCCGCTAATATCGAATCCTACGATGGCACAACAGACCCCGCGTCTGGATTGAGGATTATCTCTCCATATACACATGGCTCGCGGGCGACGATCTTCACGCCATCAAATATCTCCCGCTCAATCTTAAAGGACCAGCTCGGCATTGGCTTAACAGCCTGCCCGCAGAGTCAATTGATGTCGGGAAGACCTGGAAGCCGCATTCTCGACAACTTCCAGTGGCACGACAAAGCGACCACCGGACGCAGATGACCTAAGCCACATAATCCAGCAGCCGCATTTAATCGGCCAGCAATTCTGGACACGGTTCTAACAAAGAAAATCAAATCGCCGACGTCCGGATGCGGAGGCACTCGCTGCCTTCAAACATAACATCCGCGACGAGTGGCTGGCCAGCACCTAGGACAGAGAAGCCGAATCCATGGCAGCCCTCACATCCTCATGACCCGCTTATGAGCGGGAGAGGATAGCTGGCTCGCCGCAGTGAATAACCTCATCAAAAACGCTGGCAGTCCGGATACCAAGGACCGCAATGGCAGGTTGCGCGAAACAAAACAAACGCCGATTAACGGCGACAGAATGAGGATACGGCAGTCAACGCCGGATTCCGAGGCTCCAAACCCGTCAACGGAAGAAGCCATTCAAAAGAACCACTCCGGCCCGGCCCAATTTGGACCGAATACTCACCGCTTCTTGTCAAATACATGGAACCTTAAAAGCCAGCTAACCATACCAACAGAGATTGTTGGGTATTCAAGGTGCGGCAAATTAATCGCCAAAACAGTGACAAGGGGCTACACAATGATGACGAGGAAGAGACCCGCCACCAACAACAGAGGACAAAGGGATTCCCTCAAGTTCGGACGGTAAACATGATATACGCAACGATATTCCAAGAGGGAGCGGAAGCGCACTAAGGGACGATACGCCGATGGAGCCACCCCTAAAATTCAACCCATGGTCCTCTTGCCTCGATCACTTTCGATCAAGAGACCATCCGACCAGTATCCGCCATGGCGGATTCGCCGCATTGGTTTTAGACCCAATCGCTGATGGATTTCACTCACGAGAGTCCTCGATGGACGGCGGCAGCAGCCTGAACCGCTTTATCAGATACAGGCGCAAGATGGGCATAGACCCTTCAAGGATTAAACCTACAACGACGACCTTCAAAGGCGCCATACCAGGTGTCGAGGCCAATTGTACAGTGCTCGCCACATCGAAGTGGTCTTCGATCCCTGGATAATTTCCGGCGAGGAGTTAATCTTCGACATAGTCGCGCTCCGCAGCGGCTATCACGCTCTGCCGGACGAACCGCGCTTGTAAAATTCAACGCGGTGCCGCATTATGCATACCTTAAGCTCAAGATGCCAGCCCTCGTGGAGTCATCACGGTCAATGGAAACACGGAACGCCCCTCCGAACGGAGGAACATACAGCGCTCTCGCGCAGAAGCGTAGCAGCCTTTAAGGCACTTTCGAGTCCGCCATTAAACGACCGGACACGACCAAACGCGCTCCGAGCAACATCAACCTAAGACCACCGCACGCCTGCGCATCGCCAGAGCAATGCGGCCCCAACCCCAGCCCTCGCAAAATTGCAAGACAAACTCTCCACAGACATAATTACGCCTCGAGATACCATGGGCATAGGGGAAGGGCACAACCACAACAGACCAGAGTGCGGTTCGACCACACCAGGGCTCCTAAGTGTGTCGCTTTTTTCTTTTATTTTTCTTTTTATACAGAACTCACCCCGGCGAACCTGCCAAACTCATGATGCAACAGCCAGGAAGGACAAAGGCCGGATAACACTCTGTGGTCTCCATCACAAGCATTAAATTTGTTAAATACAACATTCCGCTGCCTACCCTCGAGGGAGACGCCTTTAATTCGTCCAATCCCTTGCTTTCCGTGACTATTTGTATCATTCCGCACTCATAGCATATCTTCTCTAATAAAATGCAGCACTTTTGCCTATAATTGCATTACTTATATATATATATATATATGTTCATTTACTTACATGTTGCACCCTGCATCTTGGTACGGCCAAACACACCAGGGGCTTATGTCCTCCGCTTTATGGTGTGATAAAGTCCGCACACTTTCACAAGTGCGGCACCCCGAACTTATAGCATTATATGAATCAGCTCCGAATCATGCCTTGGGTCAATGAAGTTGGGTTTGCCTGGCTCCCATGTTCGCACCTCTGCCCGCTCTCATCGGCTAAGGTAGCACTGGGAGAACCACGCTGCTTGCGCTCAGCTGCGCCGGGTTAACGCCTGGAGAAAGCTAAACTGACCGGCATGATAAGGCGAGAGACTGGTCGCTGTTCGAGAGGTCCTTTCGGTCCTTAAAGACCTTCGCCGCTCGAGCTAAGTTCGGATTATGTCCGATGAAGGCGTGATAGCGCCTCAATTCGGGTCTTCCAATACTAGGCTTCACTTAAATTTAAAATTATAGAATTCTATGGCTAAGTGAGAGTGTTCAAGCACTATAAGTCCGTTGCCTTGTTCGTTGTGTTGAGCGCCCGCCTAGATGGACCCAAAATGGGAAACAAGAGTGCTCAAGTTTATCCCGAACACCCCAAAGACTGTGGCATGGGGGGCTGAAGTTTATTTACTTGCCATCTCTCAGATTTAATAAACGGCCACACGAAGGTAATATTTTAAATTAAATAAGCGTTGCTTAGCGATATGAACAAAGTTTTTCAGCGACGATAACATTACATGAATTCACTCAATAATTACATCCTCGGGGCTCCTATCCGCAATCTTATGGCACCCTTCAGACAGCCTTATAGTAAATTTCGGGCGACGATGCTTCCTTGCTACCGTGTGGCTGCCGCTGATTAGCTTTCTCCGCATCCAGCTTGCCCCAATGCACTTTTGCGCGGGCAAGGGCCCGATAAGCACCTTCAATACAAAGCGGAGCGCTTGATAACCTCCCACCTGTGGGCACGCATCCACCAGCCGCAGAATGAGGCCGGTGTAGCTCCTGTGCATGGCCTCTCCAGTGCCATAACCGGACTATGAGGCCCTTCATGGCCTGCTCGCCACCTTTAGAAGCTCGACCACTGCTTCAGTCTGGTCGCTAGGGGTACCGGCCGGCCGGCCTCAAAGATACCGAGACCTGTAAGACCTTCTCCGTTGAGCTCCCTCCCTCGGCTCGGTAGAATGCGGCATCGTACACGCCATGCAGGCAGATCCAGCAAACGCCTCTGAGAGCTCCGAATTCGGGTAAGTAACACGTAATTTACATTCACATGCTTGCTTTTGCATGAAAAATGCCTTACCCGCCGCTATCTTCCTCATCAACTCAACCTCCTGGGGACTTATGGGCCTCGGCCTTGGCGGTTTTGGCACTTTCAAGAGCCGAGGCAAGCTCTGACTCGAGATTCTTGAGTCACGCCCAACCTCCTCATGCTTTTGCCATGAGAGCCTGAGAGCTCTTGCTGAACCACCGCCACCACGCGCCTCTTGTTTTTTCTCGCTTTCTCCCTGCCTCCTGGCTGCATTATGCTCGTCGCTGACATGGCCTCCTTCAGGCCGCCACCTCGCTCGTGGCCCCCGCAGTAGCTCCATGTTATCCTTGTTATTTTTTATCACAACCTAAATCCTTTTCTGTAAGGTACAAATTCAAAGCGTGTTAGCCTTTCACCTTCTTTGTCTTGGAGCTGCTTCCCGCTGCGAGTTTAGCTCTCGCCCGACCGCCGAGCCCTCGCTTAAACGCACCGACCTCCGCAGTAGGCGCGGCAAGAGGTAACAGCTCAGCCTCAACCCATATTGATTATAATTTTTAGCAACCCCATGATATTTTTTAAGATCCTCAGTCCGGCTTTTCTTTCCCAACACCGAACCGAGCATCAGGGGCTACCGTCTATGCGGTATTACATTGCATATTTTTAACTTCTACCTCAAAGCCTCGATAGAAGGCTATTGCAAGTCTGGTCTCCGCACTTTGGCGAAGGTGCACTTTTCAATCACCGCGACTCATAATAGTGCGGTGTTCTTCCTCGATGGATAGCGCCGCAGCGCCCAACAAATTGCCCGGCGCCTGGGTTGGGACGGAAGCCGCCGTGTCACGGTCTTGCTCTTTGATCGAGTAGCTGCCGCCGACTCCGGAACCACTGCTGGTTCTGTTGTGGAGTCTCGGGCGCAGTGTCGAGGGCGCTTTGTGGCGCCCCGAGCCTCCTCGATGGGTCCTTCTGGGATCCCACCGCGCATCTTCGACGCCATGAGGGTGGAGGCGGTCGGGATGGAATCTACATCCGATTTCAGCCAACGAATTCGCCGACGGCGGGAGATCATCACCGGCCGGACTACAGCAGCATGCGCAAGAATGACACTAGGTGGACGCAGAAAAGAAATTATAAATCATTCAGGAACTGGATACTTACGATTCGCCGAGGCCTGGCCCTGAAGGCCATTCTTCCTCGCCAACGTTGATATTGGCAGAGCTGTCCGGGGAACAGTCCTTCCCCTTGAATTCTCTCGCCTCCGCTGTTGGGGAAGCCTTCCTCTTCCTCTCCCTCCTCTCTGAGAGATTCTTCCTCCTCCTCATTTTCGAGGAGGAGCCTCCCTCGAGTCGTCTTGACACCTGAAAATGGGCACTCTTTCAAGCACCCGTGGCCTTTGGCCTTCTTCTCCGCACCACGTAAGGTAGTGCAGAACCAGTGCAAGCTTCGCTTAAAATGAGCGCTTCATCGGAGTTTCGCATAGGAGCCGGACAGTAATCTGCTCCGCCTCTTCATCCAGTCCTGTCAAAGTAAAAGGGAAGTTAAACCCGTGATAGAGTCAAACTATGAAAAACAAGTGTCCCGTAAAGGGGTAGAATCACTTACCTGTCACCAAGGCCGCGAGAAGGAATCCATGATCTTCGGTCACAGATAAGGGGCTTCGGGCGCTTGAACAGCACCTTCCAGGCGCCTTCATACGCTGTGTCAAAGAGCTTGCTCAAGGCGGCTGTCTACCGGATCGAACTCCCATAGATTGAATGCCCGCCTTGGCATGGGAGAATCATGACATTTGAAAGCATGATGTAACGCCTCGGATTCGATGCGCCAGTGTCCGCGGGCTATTCGGTCGTTGCTATGTCATGTGCTTGCGTGGTCTCTTGCCATGTCATCATGTGCATTTCATATCATGTCATCATGTGCATTTCATTTTGCATACTGTGTTCGCCCTATGCATCCGAGCATTTTTCCCGTCTGTCTGCTTTTCCAATCCGCACTCCTATGCCCTCGCCACCTCTTTTTACCTCTTTTTCATGTGCGGGTGTTAAACGGTCTCGAATGCCCCGAGGTTTGTCGAAGCTGCCTTGGTATAGCATCGTGTAGACCGCTCATTGCTTCGATCATTTGGAGGTCGCTTGGTACTCCAACGTTAATCGGGTAACCGCAAAAGCCCTTTTGTTGCAGCCCAACTCCCCTTTCTATGGCCCAAACCCACCTAACTCCTCCAAGCTCAGGTCGCTCGATCACGATCGGTACGTAAAACCGCACCTCATTTGGACCTCCTAGCTCCCCACCTATAAAACTAGATCCCCCAAAAATTCGCGGATGAACTCTCTAAACCCTAGTCTCCTTCCACCTTCCACCGCGGACTTGTCCGTCTCCAGTCGGACGTGGTCCACGCCGCCACACTGCCATCTCTGCCGCCACGCGGGCTCCCGCGGCCGCCGGCCGAGGCTTCGCTGGGCCCATCGCTGGACCATGGGGCCCGTCCGTCAGGCCACTGGCTCAGCCACTGGCCTGGCCTCCCTCCGGGCCGCCGCTGGGCCATTCTGCTCGCCACATGGGCTCGCCGGGCCTGCCGAGGTCGCCGGCTAAGGCTCGCCCGCCAGGCTGGGCACGCCTGCCTGCGTTCGCTGCCATCTCCGCGCTCACAGATGTGCTCCACTCGAGCATCGCCCGCCTGCCTCCTCGCCGGAGCTCGGCTCACCTCGCCGGAGATCGCCGCCTCTGCGGGCTTGCCGCCGCCGGCACTGGCTGGGAGCCGCGTCTGCTCTGGCCCGCCTCCGCCTCGCGCGCCGCCGGCTGCCTCCGCCTCGCCTCCAACTCCGCCGGAGCCTCGCCGAGTTTCCGCTGAGCCGCTGGACCTGCTGCCTCGATCGGAATGAGATCCACTGGGATCTCATCCAAACGCCCACGCCTGCCCCGGATCTGCCCATCCCGCACGACTCCGCCCCGCTGACTTTTCGAGAGGGTATAAATTCATCTAAGTCCTGAGCATTTTGATATTTTGTTGCATTTTCATTGCATCATATCTCCGCCATCGTGAGCTCTGCTTTTGCACGTGTAATATGTCAAAATGTTCGTCTCGATGAGTAGACCATTTCATCTCACTGCATCATTTTCTTTTGAGCTCATCTTGATGCCCGAAATGCTGTTAGAAGAGTGCTTTGTGATGTTAGTTTCTGATTCGTATCAGAACTTGCACTTTTGTCATTTTTGCCATGATTGATGTGTGCATCCTATGGACTTGAGTCCTACATGTGTTTTGCAATATGCCATGCCATCTTTACAGGGGTGTATGCCATGTATTTTTGTGATCTATGTGGTGACTAGTACAAGCATGCAAAGTAGGTGTCCTGATGTTGCTGATTTCAGCCCTGTTTTGCTGATATTTTGATGCCATGTTTACTTGATGCTACAGAGTTATCCATGCATATTTTGAGATACTTCACTAAGGATGTTTTGTAAAGAATGTCTTGATCTATCCATCCATGCCCTTGTTTGCAATTATGGAGTGCCATAGCTTGAGTAAATCGAGCTCTACTTTTTCTATCAAATGTTTCCTGGCAGATTGTATACATGTTATTCAATTTTGCCAAGGTTGTTGTGGTTGATCCATGTATGCTATGTTATTGTTCTTGCCATGTATGTCTTCTAGGCCATGTCTTCTTGATGTATGTATGCTTAGTTTTTCATATAAGGCTCTGTAGTGAGTGCATTGAGCTTGTAAACATGCCTACTTGTTATCAGTTTTTGACATGCCATGTTGCTGAATCTGTTAACGAAACTTTCGATATTGACATGGGTGTTACTATATTTTCTGATCCTTTTTGGCCCATGGTCACTAAAGGACTTTTGTTCTATGCAATTAGTAGATTCATGCCGTGCCTTTGTTTGCCATGATAAGTTCCTGTAACATGTTGTTTGATAGCTCTAAACATTGCAACCTGATGTTAATTTCTGCTAAGCCTGAAACTGTTATTAGTTGCAATCTTGCCATGTCATTTTGAGCATGTTCTAGTGATTTCTGGAGATAGCTCACTGTTCATGTTTTGTAATTCTTTACCCGTACATCATGCCCATGCCTTTTGTTTTCATGTTGAGGTCATGTAGCATGTTGTTTTGATGCTTGCAATATGCCTAGTTGCTGTTTTGGACAGCTTGTCCTTTAAACTTGTATAGGGTGTATGTGTTGAACCGCTGTTCGCTTTTGAGTGTTCTCTATATGAAACTTGCTTGATTTTGCATGTAGTTTCATATTATCATCTTGCATCCATGTTTTGAGGTGTTTGCTTGATGTTGTATGCATTTTGCATCAATGCCATGTTTATCTTGTTTTGCTCATATCTTCTAGGCCAGAGTCTCAATCTAATGAACTTTATATGTAACTTGACTAGATTTTCGTAGATCATTGTGGTGCATCTTAACTTGCTGTTTAACCACTTGAACTTAAGGTTTATCCAGATCTGGACCAATTTCGAAATTTGCATATGAGGACTTACCGAGTTGTTCTATGTTGTTTCCGCCTCATTTAAACTTGCTTTGATGTGTTGCTCTTGTTTGCATCATCTCTTGCCATGAGTAGCTTCATCTAGATTTGTCATGCATCATGCTTGGTTGTGCATCATGCCTTGTTCATGTGTGGTGTGTTTACTATGTTGTGTGCTTCTTCTTGTTAGTTCCCGCTTGCTATGCATCGTGAGGATTCGCTCGCTCATGCTTGGTCTCGGCTTCATCCGCTCATCTTCTTCATGGATTCGCTTCTTCTTCCTTGTGGATTTCAGGCAAGATGACCGCTACCTGGATCTCACTACTATCATTGCTATGCTAGTTGCTTCGTTTCTATCGCTATGCTGCGCTACCTATTACCTCGCTTATCAAGCCATCCCATATTGCCATGTCAGCCTCTAACCTTTTGCACCCTTCCTAGCAAACCGTTGTTTGGCTATGTTACCGCTTTGCTCAGCCCTCTTATAGCGCTTGTTAGTTGCAGGTGAAGATGAAGTTTGTTCCTTGTTGAACATGGAGATGTTGTTCCTTGTTGGAACATGTTTACTTGTTGGGATATCACAATATATCTTATTTAATTAATGCATCTATATACTTGGTAAAGGGTGGAAGGCTCGGCCTTATGCCTGGTGTTTTGTTCCACTCTTGCCACCTCTAGTTTCCGCCATATCGGTGTTATGTTCCCGGATTTTTGCGTCCCTAACGCGGTCGGGTGATTTATGGGACCCCTTGACAGTTCTTTGAATAAGACTTTCCAAGAAGGCCCAACATTGGTTTTACCATTTGCCTCACCTATGCCCTTTTTCCCTTGGGAGTCGGAGCCCGAGGGTCATCTTTATTTTAGCCCCGCCGCTTCTCCTTCGAAAGCCGGTCCAAACCGAAGCGATGTCCGCTACCGGCAATCAGGGTTTATGCCAACCCGACGTCCTGCTCATCCGGGTGCCCTCGAGACCGAGATATGTGCAGCTCCTATCAGGATTTGTCGGCACATCTAGGCGGCTTTGCTGGTCTTGTTTTATTGTCGTCGAAATGTCTTGTAGCCGAGATTCCGAGACTGATCGGGTCTTCCGGGAGAAGGAATATCCTTCGCTGATCGCGAGAGCTTATCATGGGCTAAGTTGGGACACCCGCAGGGTTTGAACTTTCGAAAGCCGTGCCCGCGGTTATGTGGCGATGGAATTTGTTAATGTCCGTTGTAGAAAACCCGGTTGATCTTAATTAAAATACACCAACCGTAGCGTAACGCTGAGTGTCTGTTTTGGTTGATCGAGAGGAGAACACGGTTTCTGGGTTATGTCCGACGAAGTAGGAGTTCGTGATCACTTTTGATCATTACTAGTTGACGCATGCTCCTTTGTTTCTCTTCTCGCCCTCATTTATGCTTGGTTAGCCACCATATATGCTTAGTCGCTGCAACCTCACCACTTTATCCCTTCCTTTCCTACTTAAGCTTTGTTAGTCTTGATACCCATGGTAATGGGATTGCTGAGTCCTCGTGGCTCACAGACATTACTAACCACCAGTTGCAGGTACAGTTTATGGCGATCATGACGTGAGAGCGATGTTTGCTTGTGTTGGAGTTCTTCTTCCGCTTCTTCTTCGATCGTGGGATAGGTTCTGTGTCGGCAGCCTGGGCTAGGGTGGTGGATGTCGCTTGAGTTTATGTTTATGTTTCATCCGTAGTCGGATGTTGATCTTGTATATGATGTTGATGTATTCTTGTGGCATTGTATGCCTTATGTATGTATCCCCACTATTATGTAATGTTGATGTAATGATATCCACCTTGCAAAAGCGCCTCTATATGCGGGTCTATCTCAGTGGGACCGCTGAAGTTCCTTTTGGATAGGGTCGCATATTGGGCGTGATACATGACTTGGACCACGTAACCAGCCCGAGCTTCTTCACCAGCTTCTTGATACAGTGCTTGGAGTCCCGCCAGCTCTTTTCAAACTGCCCCACAGCAAGCCCTTCTCTTTCCGTGTGAGGTGAGCTGCGGGGATACCAGATCTAAACTCGGGGCCGCCCATTTAGGGTCACGCTGCTCGATGTAGAACCACCCCGATTGCCACCCTTGACCGGATTCCACTAAGGCCCTTCAACTAAAGGACGTTGGGCATCTTGCCCAACATGGCGCCCAAGACTCCGCTTTGAATGCTCTTCTTACTACCTTCAGCTTGACATTGAAGGTCTTGAGCCACAAGTCAAGTGGGCTGGTTGCAGAGAAGGTTTCGCACACGCACGATAAACGCCGAGATGTTGAGGATGAAGTTCGCGCCAGATCATGGAAATCCAGCCAGAGTAGAACATGAGCCCCGAACAAAGGGGTGAAGTGGAAA